>PVJA010014463.1:8386-47495 GCA_004027025.1 Myocastor coypus | reverse complement strand
TTTTTTTTTTTTTTTTTTTTTTTTTTTTTTTTTTTTTTTGAGACAGTGTCTCACTGTGCAGTTCAGGCTGGCTTTGAGCTCACTTTTGTAGCCCAGGCTGGTCTCAAACTCACAATGATCCTCCTGCCTCAGCCTCCCAAGTGCTGGGATTACAGGCTTGAGCCACCCCGCCTGGCTCATGTTTCTTAACTGTACTGAAAAATACTAAAAGCAGTGCCGGGTGTGGTGGCGCACGCCTGTAATCCCAGTACTCGGGAGGCTAAGGCAGGAGGATTGGTGTGAGTTCAAGACCAGCCTGGACTACAAAAGTGAGCTCAGGACCAGCCTCAACTGCATAGCAAGACCCTGTCTCAAAAAAAAAAAAAAAAAATACTAAAAGCAGTAACCACCCCAATAGCAATAGGCACCCTGAAAACCTAGAATTTGACTTCTAAATAGCATGTCCTCCAATAAAGAACCAGAATTCTGCCAGGCCTGGTGGCATCCTCTTAGAAACCCAGCACTCTCAGAGTGTATCACCAGTTCAAGCCTCACACAGAAAACAGTGAATTAGCAAAATTTAGTCTCAAAATAAAAATTTTGGAAAGGGTTAGGGATGCAGCACAGTGCAAAGCTCCAATAATGAAAAAAGGAGAGATGGGGCTCAGCGGTGTTGTCCTACTTTCTTTTCTTATTGCTGGGACAAAAATACCAGATGCCCAAAGCTGAAGGGAAAGAAGTTTATTTAGCTCATAGTGTATAGAGGTTTCAGTCCACAATCAGTGGGCTCTGAGACAGGGTGGCATTGCAGAGTGACATCCCAGAAGAGAAACAGTCCATGGCAAAGCAGGGCAGGCATAAGTAGCCAGAAGTGAAGTAGCAACCTGCAAGAGACAGCTGACAAACCAGGATCACAGCTCTTTGGGTCCCCTACATCTTACCCAGTGTACTTAGGCTGGGAAGCGCACACACCCTTAATCCCAGTGCCCTTAGTCCTAGCAATTCAGCATGAATCAATCACACAGACTGTTGATCCATTCATGTCTGAAAAGCCTCCCCTGGGACTGCTGGAGGCTTTAGGGGGATGTCTAGCTACCAGCCTTGCCACACATGTTCAGTATCACCAAAAGAAAAAAAGAACACAAATTTTTCAGAGAAATGGTTAGTGTCTTAGTTACTTTTTTACTCGTTGCTGAGACAAATACCCAACACTAAAAATGAAGGAAGGAAAGATTTATTTAGCTAACAGTTACTGGAGGTTTCAGTCCATGTTCGGCTGGCCCAAAGCTGAGAGGAACAGAGCAGAGAGAATCCAGTTCATGGCGGCAGAGCAGCAACAAAATGGTGGCAAAATAGCCACCAAACCGGGCAGCAGAGAGCAACAGCTCCAGTCTATCTCTCTGTCTCCTTTTATATTACATTCAGGCTCTCCACCTCAGCCTCCGCCTTAGGCTACACCCATAATCCCAGAAGTACTGAGACCCATAATCCCATCAGTACTAAAAACTGTAATCCCAGGGATCATGGATCAAGTTTCAAACTCTAGAAGTGCCCGCCCCCTGACTCATGAGGCTTTTGGGGGACAACTAGACATAAACCATAACAGTTAGATATTGGAGAGACAATTGGAGTAATACCACTGTTCTCCAAAAATTTATGTGTTCAAGTCTGAACACCCAATGTAATATTTGGAGTACAGACCTTTAGAAAGTGATTAGGTTGTTTTTTTTGTTTTGTTTTGTTTTTGTCTTTTTGAGACAGGGTCTTGCTGTGCAGTTCAGGCTGGCCTTGAACTCACCTTTGTAGCCCAAGCTGGTCTTGAACTCACACTGATCCTCCTGCCTCAGCCTTCCAAGTGCTGGGATTACAGGCATGCACCACCACGCCCGGCTTGTTTTTGTTTTTGTTTTGTGGGACCAGAGTTCAAACTCAGGACCTTGCACTTGTCAGGCAGGCACTTGTGCCACAGAGCTATTTCCCCAGCCCAAGGTTCATTTTTATTTATTTATAATTTTATTTTTGGTGGGAACAAGTTTTCACTATATTGCCTAGCCTGGTGTGGCCTTGAACTTCCAATCATCCTACCTCAGGCACAATAGCTGGGATTGTGATTAGGTTTAGGGGGCAGATAAATCTACTGCCTTTGGAAAGACACCTATAACTCTGTTACAGCATTCTGGATCCATTCAAAAATTTCCCCCATAAACTAAAAGACATGTGAATTTCAATGAGGGTAATAATAACAACAGATTAAAACACATCAAGCTATGTGTGGTGACACATATCTGTAATCCTTGCTAATCCCACTGAGACATGAGGATCGATACTTTGAGGCCATCTTGGCCAATTTGACAAGATTCTTTTTGGGTTTTTTGTTTGTTTGTTTGTTTGTTTGTTTTTTGAGACAGAGTTTCACTGTGTAGCTCACTCTGGCCTTGAGCTCACTTTTGTAGCCCAGGCTGGTCTTGAACTTGCATTGATCCTCCTGCCTCAGCCTCCCAAGTGCTGGGATTACAGGCATGCACCACCACACCCAGCTTGACAAGATTCTTTTTCAAAACAATAAGGTGACTTGTCCCAACAGCTGACACTGACGACAGTTCCACAAAGCACTGTGTTTGGTTCCAAAGTTAATCCTGAGGAGATTTGACCTTGGAAAATACAAACGATGAAAGTTTTGTTAGACAGGTCTTGCTTTAACTTGTCCTCGATCACCCAGCAGAAAAGCTTAATTATAAGGCATAAAAGGCAAAGCTAGATTAGTCTGATGAGCTGTAAGAGGCTTAAATCAACAGCCTCCAACATTGCCAATTTCACAGGTAACCCACTGCAACTATGTATACAACTACTTCCTCCTAGTTCAAAGAGAAGAAAATTTTTTCTTCTTTTTTTTTCCCTCTACCAATGTCGATTAGAAAATTTATCATATCTACACCCTGTGCTCTGTATAACTTTTATGAGGACAACAATGTGCAATGTGTCAATTATTGCAAATGAACTACTAACATGTTTTGAAACTCTCATATTGTTATCTCTTATTAAAATTAAAAAAAAAACAAAAACAAAAAACAATAATAAAGGCTGTAGATGTAGCTCAGTGGTAGAACTCTTACTTAGCAGGGATAAGTGCTGTAGGTTTAATCTCTACTACCACCAAAAGAAAAAGAAAGAAAGAAAAAAAAAAAAAAAGACAACAAATATGTTTAGAAACATCAAACGGGCTGGGGAGATAACTCAGCAGTCTAAGTGCCTGCCTGGCAAGCTCAAGGACCAAGGTTCAATCCCTGATACTGCATACTGTGCTGGTCACCCAAGCAGGGCATGGTGGGTGTCTTAGTTACTTTTTACTCATTGCTAGGACAAATACCCAACACTCAAAATGAAGGAAGGAAAGGTTCATTTAGCTCGCAGTTTTTGGAGGTTTCAGTCTATGTTCAGCTGGCCCAAGGCTGAGTGGAACAGAGCAGAGAGCTTCCAGTTCATGGGGGCGGAAGAACAACAAAATGGTGACAGAGGCAAAAGACCAACTAGGGAAGCAGAGAGCAACAGCACGAGTCTGTCTGTTTGTCTCTTTTTAAAGAATTTTTTATTTTATTTTTTTTTCTAGTTTCAGAACTTTTGTTTATTTATTTATTTATTTTTATGGCCAGCTCAGCCCGCCCTGAGGGCAGGGCTGGCACAGCATGTGGTGCCGGGGATCAAACCGCGCGATCCCTGCAGCTGCCTAAGCTTTCCCAAGCAGGCGCTTTAGACCACTGAGCCATCCCGCCGGGCCCCTGTCTCTCTTTTTAAATTACATCAGGCTGTCTGTCTTAGCCTATCCACCTCAAACCACACTCATAGTCTCAGCAGTACTCAGACCATAATCCCAACAGTAGTAAAACACGTAATCCCAGTGGATCATCATTCAAGTCTCAAACTCTAGAAGTCCCCGCCCATGATTGCATGAAGCTTTGAGGGGACAACTAGACATAAACCATAACAGTGGGGCACAACTGAAACCTCAGTGCTGGGGAGGTTAAGACAGAAGGATCGCTATGAGTCAGCTTTGTAATGAGACCTTGCATCCAATAAATAAATAAAAATTAATTTTAAAAAAAGAAACACCAAACAGTACCCTGTTAATCTGAACAGTTTTTATATGTCAGTTTAAAAAAAGAACTGGAAGTTTAGCTCAGTAGAGAGCAAGGCCTTGGGTTTGACCCTAGTACTGCAAATGGTAGCAATGTAAATTAAAAATATGTTTTGATTCACATGTATAGAAAGATACTCAGGAAAATGACACCTTTCTGGAGTTCCTGCACTCATGCTGTGCTGCACAGTCCTCGAGACAGGCAAACTGTACCCACTGGGCTCTTCCAATGTGCCAAGTCCAACTGAGAAAGTGAGTTTTTATTTTATTCATTTATTGATTGATTGGGGGATGTTGGGGATTAAGCCTAGGACCTTTGCCCTGAGCCGCACCCCCAGTGTCACCTTTTACATTTTATTTTGAGCAAAGGGACTCAGTTACTCAGGCTGGTCTCAAGCTTTGCATGCTCTTGACTCAGCTTCCAAGAATGCTGGGATTGCAGGCTTGATTTCATTTTTAGGACAACTTGGATATGAAAATCATATTTTCTACTATACATGTTGCAATGTTCAATCCAGTCAAGTCACTCTTGTGTTTTGGTCTTTCCCCCATGGGCAAGTAGGTCTCACCATGTCACCTAGGCTGCTCCCAAGCCCCTGACTCCAGTGTCCCTTCCAACTCTTCCTCCAGAGTAGCTGAGATACAGGTCTGTGTCTTAAGTAGGCTCAAGTATTTCTGATGAAAATTTAACATCTGAGCAGCGTGTGGTGGTGCATGCCTATAATCCCAACATCCAGGAAAATGAGGTAGGAGAGTTGCTGTGTGTTTGAGGCCAGCCTAGACTACGTAGTCAACTGAAGGCCAGCCCCTGAACTATAGAGCAAGACTCTGTCTCAAAAAAAAAAAAAAAAGCCAAACAACAACAGAAACTTGACATCTGAATTGAGTGTAAAATATACACTGCATTTCAAAGGCTGAATGCAAAAAGAATAAAAGAAGTAGAGGATCACTAATATTTTTATATTGGCTATAGAAACATTATCTCTGCCTGTTTCTTTTCCATTTGTAGCATGATCAACTAGATAACTCTCAATTGTGTTTGTGGCTGGCATTTATTTCTATTGCACTGTATTGTCATAGAGGATGTTATCGTCGTTTTGACGGATAGAAAGCAAAAGGGAAAAAACATCAAGCATGAAAGCTATGGTGTAACTCAGTGAGAGAGCACTTGCCTGGCGCACAAGGCCCAGGACTCCACTCTCAGCACTGCAAAGAAAACAGTCAAACATCTGTCTCACTTTTCTTTTTCGTTTTGGTGCTGGGAATCAAACTCGGCTTCTCACTTGCCAGGCAGGTGACTATGCTGCTGGGCCACATCCCCAGCCCCGTCTCTCCTTTTTTATATTATCTTTACTTCAACATAACTAAGTACTTGATAAAGATAAAATTCTCCTTTTAGATGAACTACTACTCACTGGCTGTGGTATATGATGGTAATCCCCGCTCCTAAGGAGGCTGAAGCAGGGCGATTCCAAATTGCTGCATGCTGGGAATCAGTTGCACAGCCTGACCCTTTTTAGATAAGAGCCCCACCACCAAGCTACAATATAGCCTGGGCTCTCTTTAGACTCCTGGTCTGCTGGAGATTAACATAACATGGAGACACTGTCTCTGGGGACTGGCTGCCAGATGACAGGACGAGGTATCCAAGGAATGGGTGATAACAGATGAGCTAAGGCCAGCAGTGAGTTGGCTGTTGTTAATCCTGAATGATGACTTCATGGAGCTTATGATACTTTGCCCTGTACCTGAAATGCTTTCCCTGGCCCCTCTAGTTAAAACAATGCCCTTCTAAGAATGTCTGCAGCAACACGCTGTGTTGGTGATGTTCAGGGCTCTGTCCACACAGCTCTCCCCAACCCCTTGCCCTTTTGGCTTTTGAATGCAAGGTCTGCTTAGATTGCAGCTCTGGTTCCATATTAGAGCACAGTGCACACCACTCAGAAGGCATGCCTTTGCTGAATGAATTCAGGAACTACCTGCTCTGAGCCGACCCTGTCCTGATCAGACCCCATCCTGACCACAGTCTACTCTGGCCATCTGCTTCCCTTGTGCACAGTGCACCCAGCCTGTCATAGCTTATCTTAGTCTACTCTGAAAGACTTCTCTTCATTTGTCTGGTTATGTGGGGAGTACTGGATGCCTAGACATGAGCAGAGTTTGAAATTTCAGACAGGGGATGGTGCCCTTTACCAAATGTCCAGAGTGGCTATGAAAAGTAAGGAAACATTAGAAGCAGTGCTGGGTCCGCAGGTCTTGAAGGCAGGAATGCTGTCTCGAGTTCCTTCATTTCCTGGATGGACTCCCTCACAGGCTCCACAAGGGGTGTTAAGCAGATGGAGGAAGAAAAGCCCATTGCCTGCTTCTAATTATCTCTCCATTTTGAAACATGGATGAATAAAGACAGCTGGTGTGGTCCGAATATTTATCTTGTCCCCTGATTTCTGTGGAAACCTAGTCCCAAAAGCCACGGTATTAACAGAAGAGGTATTTAGGAGATCCAGGCCACATTTAGATGTGTCCCCCAAAGCTCCGTATTTTAAAACCTTGGTCCCCAGCCTGTGGCACTACTAGGAGGAAGGGAAACCTTTAGGAGGTGGGACCCAGTGGAAGTTAGGGCACTGGGGTTGTGCCTTGAAGGAATATTGGGCCCTTGATCCCTCCCCTTCCTCTTCCTTTCCCTCCCACTGCCATGAAGTGAGCAGTAGCCTCTGCCACATGTACACACCATGATGGGCTGCCTCATCATAAGCCTGAAAGCAGTGGGACTAAGAGTCCATGGACTGAGCCCTCCCAGACCACAAAAACCAATAAAACTTTTCTCCACACACATTGACTACTTAGACATTCCATTTCAACAACAGGAAGCTAATAGTCCCATGAATCATGAGGGGAATGCCCTTATGAACAGAATTAGGTCCTTAGGAAAACAGGCCCTGAGAGCTCATTGGTCCTTTCTGCCAAGAACGAACACACAAAAGCCACCATTCATGGGGCTCATCAGCCATCTCACTAGCAGTACTTTGATCTTGGACTTCTTGGTCTCCAGAACTATGAGAAATAACTCTCTGCTGTCCATAAATTACCTAGTCAAAGAGATTTTATTACAGCAGCCTGAGCTGATTAAAATAATGGAGCATAGGAAACTGACCCCAGGGTGGCTGAGGAGGTAACCACATAGTCAAGCCAGGTTGAAGAGTATCTTGTCCCCCACTGTACAATCATCATGGCCCCATAGCACCATGAGAGCCACAGTAGCAGGCGCAAGCTCAGCTCTCCAACATGCGCAAAGCCTCCAAGGGAGCCCCAAAGGTGGAGTGTTTAGCTTCTCCAAGGGAGAAGTTGCATTCTGGGAAGTGACCAGATTGCTTGATGGTGAATGCCAGTGGAAAGCTGAGGACAGAGGCACTTGTGTCAGCAACTCACAGAGAGCCGGCCCCCTGCGGAGCGTGAGAAAAAGTCTATGGATTTGGGGCTGGAGGTGGTTCAAGCACAAATGCGAGTTCAGACAAGGACTTGCTGTCACCAGGAGCCAGGCAAGAGTGACCTGACTGCTCAACTTTGTCGTTGTGCACTTGTGTTAGTGACTTACACAGAGGCAGGGAAAGGCTGCTGGAGATATCTGGGGGATGACACAAAGTAAAATCTAACACAGAACTACATAGCCATGCTCTTGTTGGTGCTTAGGTTCACTCATTCCTACAGCAAGGAAATTCTAGACAGAGCTGTGGATAAAAGACTTGCAAGCATCTGCCAAATTACTGTGCCTGGAGCTGGCGTCCTCCAGTCCATCTTCCCTGCCCCAAAGAGACAGGCTCCAGACCCAGAGTCATGGCTAAAAGCAGAAGGAACTGGAGCCACTTGGCTGAGTTACACTCTTGAGAAAAGCCAGGGATCCTCCTAGGGGCAAAGCCTGGATGGAGACACAGGAACCAGCAGTCAGCTCGGATCCTGTTCTTTCAGAGTCCGCAGTGTTGTACAGTACAGTAGGTAAGCAACAACCCCTCCACCACAGCCAAAACTTAATCCCTTGAACCAGTGATCAAGGCAGTGTGAAGCTGTGAAATACACATTTGGTGTGTGTCTCACCTCAGTCCCAGTTTCCTGGCACACAACTCCTAAAGCCCTTGGAATTTGGAAGTGAAAGGTATCTTTTTGTATGCTAATGAACTCCATGGCAGCTAGCCAACCTAGGTGGCTTCAGGACCAGGTCTAGATTAGAGGGAAAGGTCTGTCAGTGGAACCGCTTCCCTCCAGCCTCTGAGAGAGGGAGGGGGTCTGATGCCAGTGGACAGTGATGCAATCAGCCTACCCATGTAAAGAAGCCTCCATGGGTGCCCACAGTGACGGGCTCAGATGAGCTTCCTGTCTGACAGACAGGTGCAGGTTTCTGGTCATGTGGCACTGAGAGAGGGCAGGAAGATTCCCTGCCAAATATTCTCCCCATACTTTGCCCTTGCAACTCAGGGCCCACTGCATGCTCTGCCATGGAGGGGCATCCTGCTTCTAACACACCGATTGAAGTGGGGTGAGCAGTGTCCAGTGGGCACCCCAGTGCATAGCTAGTCAGCAAGAAGTTCCATAGGCAAGGCTTCCAACTGTCATCTGAAGTGGGGACAGTCTGAAGGCCGGTACCTGGCACAACCACCAGGTGGACGGTGTCCTCACTGAGTTGAGGGAGAGGACCTGGCTGGTGTCTGCTACCAAAGGACTGACCCCCCCACCACCACCACCACTGCCCTCACTCCCTGTTGGTCACAGAAGTCTTCTGTGTTGATTTTGCTGGGGTGGTGGTATTCGAGAGGGAAAATAAAACCTCTTTTTTTCTGTAATTATTTTGCATTGCAAGAGGGCACTGTTTGGGTGTCAATAAGGATCCCAAGCCGGGGGATCAGCCTAAGCTATCCATGTGGACCCTACCTGACCATATTGGTCCTTAAAAGTGGAAGCAAAGGCCTAAGTGTAAATCTGAAAACACAGAGATGTTTGTCAGCCCTCCCTGGTTTTGAGGATGAAGGGGCCACAGGCTATGGAATGCAGTGGCTTCTAGAGTTGGGAGTTCCTTTCTTTGCCGATAGCAAAGAAATGTGGATCTTGGCCTGCAAGGGGCTGAGGGCTGCCAGCAACATACATGATCAGGACCTGCCCCTTCCAGAACAGGGTGCCTCTGCAGAGGCTCACTGCTGTCTGCCAAGACCTGCGCCATACCTCGGATCTGCAGAACGGAGTGCTTCTACCCTGTACCGTGTGGTCACTTACTAGGTAGCTGTTGAAAACAAGTGTGATGGAGCCCTGGATGTCGGGGGAAAACCCAGGCCTGGATGTAGCCTCACGTGTCAGCCATTCCTTGGGGAACCCTCAGCTCTGAGGGTTCCCTCTTCCCACAGAGTAGGAGTACCCTAATTGCCCTTTCCAGCTCTGACCTCTATTTTCCAGGCACTGTTTATTGGGCCTGAAATTTAAAGAGGAAGATGGATTCTCTTTTTTTTTTTTTTGCGGGACCAGGGATTGAACTCATGAGCTTGCACTTGCCAGGCAGGCACTTGTGCCACAGAGCTATCTCCCCAGCCATGGATTTTCTTGCTGTAAAACTAAAATCCCAGGCCTTATTCATCAGGCATGGGTGGAGCAAGAGCTGCAGAGCCAGGAAGAGTCCCATGCTCGGGTTGGAGGCAGTTGACCGAGCTCTGTGTTTCTGCACCTGAGTCCCTGGGAAGTCAGCATTTGTATGGTCAGGGGCTCCAAGACTGCCCATGGGGCTGGGGGAACACAGAAGCTTGAGGTGGGCAGAGCTCCTGAGAGGCCTTCTGTTGCCTATCAGCCCCCAACTACCACCCATCCTCCTAGACCCTTCACTGGGTTGCTGAGGCCAAGAGTGGACTTGGCCTGAGTCAGGGAAGCAGGAGGACTCTGGGAAAGCACCTCTGGGGCCACCCTGGCCGGAAGCTGCAGCTTAGGCTTATGCTGATCTGCCATCTCCTACCTGTGCTTTGATGCAGTACAGACAGGGCCCCAGGGGCTCCCTGCCTGTTCCTGTTCCAAGGAGGCCTCAGCCAAGATGGAATGTGGGGGGCTTGTGTGGCTTGGGGCTCCCCACCCTGACTGAGCTGCACACCTTAAACTAGGGCGGCCTGTGTGGGCTCTTGGGCTGCTCCTTAGAATAACATACCCTCAAAACCCAGCCTCAGTTTCCTCATCTGCCAGAGATAGTAAGTAGCACCTACCTCAGTAGGTTGTTATGATGATACAATCAGAATTTTTCTAATGAACACTTAATATGTCAGTGCCTGGATAAAAGTTCAATAAATGCCAACATTTTAATTATTAATTATAGCATTAACAAAATCATTTAGTCATCGTGAGGATTTAAACAACTCACAGCTTTCTCTGGGCTTCTTCCCATGTCTAATGTGAATAGGCTGGGAATGGCTTCATATCTGGGAGTCTCCCTGACACTCAGAGCTCCCTTGAACCACTCCTCTTCCTGGTCTAGGGCACCTGTTGACATCACTCGAAGTCCAGGCCAAAACCCCAATGAGGCAGCAGCGCCCAGCAGGCTGTTCCTTGTCTACTACCTGCCACCTGGGAGGCATCCTGTGAGCATGGCCAAGAAGAGCGGTGGGCCTTGCAGAGCTTGTCCCTGCCTGCCTGCTCCAGGTACCCTGTGGGCTTGGCTCAGACAGCGGCACTGAGGAGCAAGGACATCTAAAGAGGGAATCACAGCCGTGCAGAGGTTTGGCTGAGTGCAGCCTGGGTCTGCTTTCCTGCGTGCTCTTCTCAGCTACCGCCTTCTCTAGGGTAAATCCTCAACAGTGCAGTAGCCCTCACCCCATCCTATTTGTGCTCTTGGTCCCGCACACAGCCTCTCCAGTGTCTCAACAAAACACTGTGCCTTTTGCCTTCTCTTTCCCGTGCACTATGCCGAGTTGCATCCCTCGCCTTCCCCTCTAAGATGTCCCCACCCCTAGGAACTCCCCTGAGAGCTCCTCACACTTCCCCAGGCTAGACAAGATTGGATACCGTTTTCATGTTCCCCCACCTCTCCAGACTTACCCAGACTGGTCCTGTCGGCCTGGAGATCACAATCTCCTCACAGGTGGGTGCAGCCACTGCTCTGTCCCTTTTAGCGCCTCAGCCCAGAGCTGCTGTGATCTAGGCACCCAGAAATATTTACCAAACAGGAGGACGCTGGAGATGTAGCTCAGTGCAAAAGCTCTTACCTAACTTGCTTGAAGCCCTGAGTTTATGCCCAGTGCAGCAAAACCAACAACCAACAAAACAACAAAGCCCAAACAAAAGAATTAACCACTAAAAAGATGAAAAACAACAAATGCCTCATGAATAAAGGGAAAAGGAAGGCATACACTGTTGGTGGGAAAGCTAATTGGTACAGCCATATGGAGAACAGTGTGGAAGTTTCTCAAAAAGTTAAAAATAGAACTACCACATGACCCAGCTGTTCCACTACTGGATATGTTTCCAGAAGAAGGAACATCGGTATGTCAAAGAGCTCCTCACACTCCTGTTATTATAGCATTATTCACAAGAGCCCTGGCCCAGAATCAACCTAAGCATCTATCACTAGATACATGGGAAAAGGAAATGCAGAAGGGAGATGATTATGCTATTGAAATAAACCCCACAGAAAGACAAGCACCATGCCATTTCATTCTCAGACAGAACCTAAGCATGCTGATCTCATGGAAGTTGACAGTGGAAAAGAAGCCATCAGAGTCTGGGGAAGAGCAGGATGGTGAGGAGAGATAGGCTTAGAGTGCTTGGACAATGTTACTTTTTTTTTTTTAGGGAAGGGCCTACAGGGTATTCAAGGTCTCACTACTAGATTGGACTCGTAGTGATCTGCCTGTTTACAGCCTCCCAAGAGCTGGGATTACAGGTGCACTCCACCACGCCCAATCTCAATTGCCATCTCAGTGTGCCTGGGGGACGGGACCAGCACAGCAGGCCTAGGAATTGAACCACTGGTCCCTGTACCTGCTTGCAGGCACTTTAATCTGCTGAGTTATTTGACTGGCTCTATAGGACATTACAACTGGAGAGGAAGAATAAGAGCTGGAGTTCTATTACACAGTTGGTGATTATAGCTAGCAATAGTACATTGAATATTTCAAGATGACTTCAAGAGAGGATTTTGAGAGACGGGGTGTGGTGGTGCACACCTGTAAATCCAGCCCTTGGGAGTCCGATCTGTGTGATGAGACCCTGTAGACACTGTGCTAAATACATAAGAAAAAAAAAAAAAGACAGGATTTTGAATACTGTCACTACAAAGAAGTGATAAATTTTTGAGGCGATGGATAGGCCAATTAGTCTGATTTGATCATTCTGCAGTGTGTACACATGTGGGAACATCAGATTCTATAATGTATGCACATATTTATAAGTATGTACTGTCAGTATGCACCTATTAGAAATAAAATGAAACTTTTTACATTTATTTATTTATTTATTTATTTATTTATTTATTTATTTATTTATTTGGTACAAGGTCTCGCTATGCAGCTCAGATTCAGTGATCCTCCTGACTCAGTCTCTCGGCACTGGGACTACAGGCATGCACCACCACGCTTGGTTTTGGGCAGGCACAGCACTAGGGATTGAACCCAGGTCCTTGCATTTGCCAGGAAGGTGCTTACACCACTGAGCTATCACCCCAAACCAAAGTACCACATTTGGAAAGGCCTAACGGTGGACTCTGCATGGGTAGATGAGTGAAGCGAGGAATGTTTACACATGCAAATGCACATCTCATCACAGAGCATGAGGGTGGCTGCTCAGGGGACCTGTTCAACTGGCTGTGCAGCCACCAATCCAGGGACCAAACAGCCAGCCTGGGTCTCGGGCATTGCTGTCTGCAATGCTTTGTGTCTAGGTGTCCCCCAAAGCTTCATGCAGTCATGGGGCAGCTTCCAGAACATGTGATTAATTCATGATCCAGCTCTGGGTTTATGGGTGTGGAGTGCTACACCTGCCCTGGGGCTGATAGCCTGAAGACAATAAAAGGAAAGGAAAGAGGCAGCTGCTGCTGCTCCTCCCTTTGCTCTTTGCTGTTTTCTGCCTCCATGAACAACTGCTCTCTGCCATGTGCCACTCTGCCTTGGAGCCAGTAGAGTATGGACTGAAACCTCCACTAACTGTGAGCTAAATACACATTTCCTTCCTTAATTTTGGGTGTTGGGTATTTTGTCTTAGCAACAAGAGAAAAGCATCCAAGACACTGTCTAAGGGGCTAGGCCTACTGGTTAGCTTGGCACAAATCTAAGGGAGGGTATCTGAGCCTAGAGAAACAGTGAGTCCTGGGTTCCTTGTCTGAAAAAAGGGATGCAGAAGCCTTGCTTTGGGTATCTGTTATGAAAAATGAAGCAGACTATCTGCCTAGAGCCTGACACAAGCCTGTTCTGTAGGTGACAGCTCACCTGAGATCCTATGATGTTATCCCTTTGGCCTTTTTACTAAAAGGAAGTGGTGAAATTACTTGCACAGGTGGTGGTCAGCTATGGGAATGCAGCCAAGGTGGCACTTCACAACTGTGGAAGTCTGGGGACACTTTTGAGTCCAGAGTTGGCCAGCTTTTGTGTAACATATGAAAGGCCAGTTGTCACTGAACTTCTAGTCAGCCACTGTCTCTGCTTACATTCCACACTTTCCAATTTGGCCTTATACTGTGGACTGGCAAATACAGAACTTTTTGGAAAGCAGTTTGGAATTCTCTCTCAAGTTATAAAATAGGCCCATGCCAATAGTCCTAGCACTTTCAGCTTTGGAAACTTGTCACCCAGATAAGCTTCCTTCTGTATGGCATTCCCATTAATAGTGAAAGTGGCAGCAATGTGTACACTCATTAGCAGAAGAATAACTGTGCCATATTGCATCTATGCAGTGGGCTTTTAGGAAGCACCTTAAGAGGTGGTGATCTACATCTTGATGTGGAAACACTGTCAAGAAAAATTATAAGTTTTAAACTATGTATCAAAGTGAGGAAGGCAGTTGGCCAGACTCACTGTAGGATGATACCTCCAGATGCCCTACTGGCAGAAAGGATGCCAACTGCATGAGGTGTGTATGTGCTATTTCTCACAAAGAAATGTCAGTACAGGTCTGGGCTTAGGAGATGGCGACTCCTAATGGAGACTGAACAGGACTGGATTGGACCGGTGAGACCCAGCAGCACAAAGACAAGAGCAATGGCCATGCACCTTGGGGTTGGGCAGAGAAAGGGTGTTGTGCCCATGCCTACTCACACGTTCTGAGGCTCTACTCGGTTCTCTCTGACCTGAGCCCAAAGCTTCCTGCTAGCACCTCCATGTGGTTGCGGGGGTGGCGCCAGAAGCCCCAGAGAATGATGTATTGTGGGGGCAACCATCCGCCCTAGGGAGGAGGCCCTTGTGAGTAAGCACTCCAGCTCCTCGCCTATATCTGAGTTCCTCAAAGATTCCAGTCACCCACAGGGGAGCTCTGATCCTATGTTCTTTGTGGGCTTCCCTCCTGGCGTCTCTTCTCCACCCCTCACAGGGGCTGAGCTGTGTCTCCCTCCAGGAGCCTCTGTAATGAAGCCCTGGTCCCTGTGTCTTTTTTTTTTTTTTTTTGTCTTTTTGAGACAGGGTCTCACTATGCAGTTCAGGCTCCCCTTGAGCTCACTTTTGTAGCCCAGGCTGGTCTCAAACTCACACCAATCCTCCTGCCTCAGCCTCCCGAGTGCTGGGATTACAGGCGTGAGCCACCACACCCGGCCCCTGTGTCTTAAACTGGGAGCTTAATCAGAAACAGAGCTGTTGCCAATACAAAGCTAGAGGTAATTCGAGGCTCTGAAGGTGGTCCTCATCTAATGTGGCTATGTTCCTGGTGCGAGGGGCTGCAGGCTCTCACAGGCGCCCAGCCCTAGAAGATAATGGCAGGCAGCCAGGTGACACTTCAACAAGCCAAGGGACAATAGAGATTGACAACAACCCCCAGAAGCTCAAGGTTGGCAGGAAACAAATTCTCCCACACAGTCTCCACAAGAAACCAACAGTACCAACAGTACCTTGATCTTGAACTTCTGGCCTCTAGAACTACAGCAGTAAATTTCTGTTGTTCAGGCCACACAGTGTGTGCTCATTTGTCACGGCAGCTCTGACAAATGTGTACTACTTCTGTTCTGTGGTTTCCTGGACTTGCCAAAGGAAGCATTTGCATATAGTTTTGGTCTCAAGTCAGGAACCCAGATCAAGGGCCAGAGGGAGGTGCCACAAGGGAGGGAGGACCTTCCAGCGGGCTCTTGGGAGGTAGAAGTTTCCATCTTGCCCCCAAGTTTCAACCTGGTGCTGCTCTGCAAATTCAGTGAGTCCAAGAAGAACCTGCCAGGGTGGGTAATTGGCTAGGGCTGCTAAGGCAATGGCCCATTTGTCCCAAATCCACCCCATCCCTGTGGACAGAGGAGGCTGACCTTCACACGCCCACTGAGGCAGGGTCACGCCTTGTCAGCTGAAGACAGGCCCTCAGCCACCCCAAACAGGGACCCTGGAGAGCATTCCTGATTAACAAGACAGAGGCCACTGGCAAAAATGAAGGGGGAAAAAAGAAACAACTTACAGTATAGTCGTGGGAAAAAGAAAATTTGGTTCCTGTTACAAAACGAATGCTCCCTTTTGGAAGCCAAATGTTCCTCCAGAGGGGATGATTAAGTGTGTGACAACTCCTCCGTCAGCAGTGGCCAAGGTCTGGTCTCACACCGCTCCATGCAGTGTCTGAGTCTATACCCTCTGGAGGAGATTCTGTGGGTTGGCTGTGTGGCCTGTCGGTCCAGGCTGGGTCCTTGTGATGTGGGGATCCATGTTCCTCTCCTTCAGTGGGCGTGTGAGTGTAATGAAGAAGACAGACATTTGTGTACCGGCCACTCAACAGCTGGCCTGGAGGAGCCCCAGGCCTTTCTCTGAGACCCCGCCCCAGTAAGGGAACAGAATCTGAGTGCTGGGGCCTGGGGTGGCCTTCTACAGGGCCAAGTTGGGGTGGGGGGAGGGCAATGTGGGGGGCAGAGGAGGCTTGGGGCTGCATGGGAGTGCTGAGCTCAAACAGCCGCCAGTGCAGGAGGCTGGGAGGGATTCTTCGTGGTGGTTAGGGTGTAACTTGAAATTGTGCCATTCTCCTTTCTTATCTCATCATCAGGAGGAAATCAGACAAGAGTGTGAGCTCATTCTAATAAAAGCCATTTTTTCACCTTCTGGTTCCTATCAATTAAATCCTTCTGTTGATCCTCTTCAGAGATGCTGAGAGGCTTTCCTGGCCCGGATGGTATGGGGCTAATTAGGCTGCCGGTGCTTGTGGGGAGCTGTCCCCAGAGGCAAGGAGCCCTTCACCGCCTTTGGCACCACAGAACCTGGACCTGGACCTGGAGCGCAGCCCCACCACTCGCCAGCTGGGGGGCTACAAGTGAGGCACTCAGCCAGACTGAGCTGTAGCTTCCCCATCTCTAGGTGGGGACCTCAGCCACCCTGGCCACGACCCCACCCTCCACCTCCTGGACATCAGTGGACACCAGGCTAGACCTGAGCCACAGGGACTCAGATCACCAGATGCCTGCTCTGTGGGTGTCCTGATTCTCCCCCAACACCCAAGTGTTGAGGGAGTGGACCCCAGGATGGGGCACACTGGGTGGAGTCTTTAGGAGGTGGGTTCAAAGTGGGGGCCCTTAAAGGGGTCTGTGGGACCCAGCCCCTTCTCTTTCTTGCTTTTGCTTCCTTGCCAAGAGTTGAATGGTGGCTTGTCTCCACCACACAAGCCTGCCTCAGGATGCTGCCCCGAGAGTAGCAGTTAGAACCTGGAGCCTCCAAAACTGTGAGTCAGAACAAACCTTTTCTCTTGCCAAGTTGGTTATCACCAGGATTTGTTATAGTGACAGTATACTGACTGATGCAGTGCCTTAGGTAGAGCAAAAGGAACTGTTGCTTCCTCCAGGAAGCCTGCCTAGGCAGGAACCCAGGCTCTCTTTCAGGATGTGTGTCTCCAACACGCTCAACACTGCACATTTTAATGATGTGTCACTATGTCTCACTTACTCAATTGTGAGGCTTCTGAATGCAGGAGCAGCGTCTTAACCATCTGGAGTCCACGGAGCCTGGAGACAGATGTGGGTGGTGGGGAGAATCTAGACCCTCACTTTCTCTATCCTCCTAACCCCCACCCCTCCACACACTTTCACATAAGCAAACAGAGCTACATGTCTGTGCACAGAGAGGTCCCCTAGCCACGTCCTTGCACCTAGTTGCAGCTCTGAAGCTTCTGCTCTAGAAGTCTATAGCCACTGCTGCAAGTTCAATGTACAGCAGGAGCATAGGCAGGAGATGCGGGGCCCTGAGGGAAGTCCTAGGTACAGAGGTACGGCTCAGTGCTGTAGGCCAGCACACGTAACACCCTCGGTTCCTTCCCTGGCAGAATGTCAAAGGCAAAAAAAAAAAATGAAACAGCTATGTGAGGCCCCTCCTCCCTCCTGCTCCACCCCTCTGGCCCCAGCCTTCACATCTTCTCTGTGCAGGTATGCGGCCACAGTACAGAAGCCTGGGCCCTGCTCAACACCAGGAGGGAACACACCCTCTCTTGGGGGTGTGAGGTGGCCAGGGTGCCCACCTTTGTAACCCGCCTTCTAGTTAGGCTCAGTTTGAGAGGCCAGGGTTCCCCAGGGCCCTCCCCAGCCCATCCCTGGGCCTCAGGGCCTCTTCTATCCTGACCTCTGCCACGGTACAGAGCCACATAGGGACCATGGCTCAATGTTTCAGACAGACATGGCACTGGGCCTGGTGGGAAGAAGCTGAGGCAGGAAGATCTCAAGTTCAAGTCCAGCTTGAACATTTCAGTGACTTAGAGAGGCCTTCTCCCAAATAAAATATACTGAAAGGGCTGGGATGTAGCTCAATGTGAAGGCCTTGTATTTAATCCCCAGAACCACACCAAAACAACAAAACAAAACAAAACAAAACAAAACAAAACAACCACAGGAACAGAGGATGAGAGCTGTGGCTCAGTAACAGGGCCCTTCCTAGTGTGCAAGAAGCCCTGGGTTGTAACTAGCTTTGCAAAAACAAACAGAAAGGTGCAAGGTCCCCGTCTCTCCTCCCAGTGGGGTTTCATATTTGCCCCTTTTCCTCTTCTCTTTCCCAGGCCTCTTGTCTTGGAGCTGTGTGGTGCAGACCTGCTGTGTGGTTTCAGCTGGGACATAGCATATACACAAATCCCACAGGAGGGTGCCAGGCTGGGCTGCACTCCCACTCTGATGCTTTTTACAGAGGCCACTCCTGGAGACGCACACCACCAGCGAAGAGCTGGAACACTCTCTAAGCCTTCTTCTTGTGGCCATCCCCACCCCCAAGTGCCCCCCATTCACTGCTCCTTCCCAGCCAGAGCTGGAGTCTGCAGTGAACTCAGCAGGGCTTGCAGCAGCCCCAACATGGGAAGTCCTAGGTATTTGGCAGCTGAGGAGGGAAGATCACAGGAGCTCAGGCATAGTTGTCCCCATCTCTTTAAAAAAAGAGGAATTTAGGAGAGATCTGGCAGCTCTCTTATAGGATGCAACGCCCACCAGCCCTTCTTCTTGTGCTCTAAATGTTTCTCATTCTTCACAATCTCTCCAGGCTTGGTCTTCCTCTTAGGACACAAAAGTCCCCAGAGACACCAGGCACCACCTGCCCTTCCTCCATAAGCATCCAGATGGCTGCCTTCTCTGCTTTCCTGCCTTCCAGAGGTGAGGGGAAGGCGTCCTTTTCTCTGCCCTTCCTGTTTCTTCCTTCTGAGTTAGCTGAGGTACCTGCATGTCACTGCTGCAAGGGCCCTCCTCCTGGCTCCCATCACCTTCTCTTTCATGGTCCAGAGCTCTCCTCTCTAACTACATATAAATTTGCTTTTCCCAGGGTTCTAAGAGCTGACTACTATCTTGTGGCAAGAAAAACCCATGATGCACTTGGTGAATCCTCGGTTGATGGACAATTAAGATTGTTTGTGTTCATGAGTATGGACGATGTTGCCAAGAACATCCTTATGTGTATCATTGCATAAATGTAGAAGAAAAAAAAGTGGACAAACAGTTTAAAATCAAAACCTGATAGAATTATTGGTCAGGTAGCTGGTGCTATAATCCCAGCACATAGGAGGATACAAGTGGACTGCTCTGGGGTCAAGGCTAGCCTCAGATACATAGCAAGACCCTGTCTCAGAAAACAAACACACATATGGTAAAGGCATACTTTAAATTTTGAACAGTATTTCTAAAATGGTCTCCAAACTATACACATTCACACCTCCGCCACTGATGAGCCAGCTATCACTGCCATTCTGAGGCCAAGTAGAAAGGCCTTTTGGAATGGAAAGCTGGCTCCTTTGGAGAGAAACATGTGACAGTGTTTTCCATGAGGGCTCTGTCGTTTGTTCATTCTCTCCTAGTTGAGCTTCCCCTGCATAAAATACCTTTAGCACACCTCCCATTTCCTGAGGGGGAGAAGCCCAAGGCCTTCAGTAGTGAAAGAATAAGTACTTTGTTGTGCTGATTGCCCTGCTGGGGGTTTGACAGGCTTTTTGATTTGTTATTTCCATGGCTTTAGAAGCTGGCAGGTGCCTGGAGAACTAGCTTGTGAATCTGCTAGGGGATGAACCCTACGAGGCAAGTATGGGACCTGGTGGTGGCACTGACAATGGCTTTCTCAAAAGCAGCCATGTTGGGTCTTATTCCACATATTTCTACTTCATCTATTTATTCATCCACCCATAAAATAATTACCAAGAGCTCTCCGTGTGCCAGAGACTGTGCTAGGCCAGTTGTTACAGGAAGACAAGCTGGGGGCGGGGATGGTGAACACAACCAGAAGACTTGTGGGGAAGGAGAAGGGAAAAGGGGTGGGGTCTGGAGGGCAGGCAAAGCCACAGTCTGGCACATGCTGCAGCATCTGCTCGTTATCCCAGAAAGCTCTGAAAGGTTGGCCAGTGCGAGTGTGTTTCTGGGCTCCCTACCACTGAGCCACATGCCGGTCCTCCTGTATGTTCTGAAACTCATCCCAAGTCATGGGAAGCCATGAAATTTTCATAGGTGTAGGACTTGATTTGTGCCATGAAAAGATCCCTAGATTTGACCAGGATGTGAGGACCCAGCCAACTGCAGGCCTGGAGGAGGGAGCCTGGGTCAATCTTGAATCCAGCTGGGAAACTGGGCTGCAGGCTTGCTGGGCTTCCACCTCCTGGGTAATTCATATCTTCCCTGGATGTGGGTGTTGGATTACATGAGACTGATCTTCAAAATGGGCAAGTCCTGGCCAAGCCAAGCCCAACAGGGCTGGACTCACAGGACACAGCTCACGGTATTATGAGTTGAAGAAAGGATGGGAGAGAAGAGACAGGCAGGAGAGCCAAAGCCTCTGGGCTTCCTCCTTCACCAGCCACCTGTCCACACTGCCACCCAAAGGCAGAGTAAGATGGCTGAGCCTGCAACCACATTGGACCAAGGGTTTTCAAAATGCAATGGCAGAGCCCACCTAAGTCCCAGCTGGGCTGGTCAGCATGCCGCCTCCTCTAATGCTCAAGCCTGCCTCTCAAGAGATGGTACTTCCTGCACTGCCTCACTCCCTTTTAATGTAGGGTCTTGCCGCATCACCTAGGCTGGCCTTGAAGTCTTGCTCTCAGGTGATGCTCCTGCTTCAGCCTAGGACCACAGTTGTGTGCCACTGTGCCTGGCTATCTTCCCTTTTTTCTTGGCTAGGAAAGTGCCCACCTGAGCAGGCGAGTTGCCCAAGTTCACAGCCCTGCTCAGCAGGTCAGAGTCTGACTACAGGTACCTTAGCTTTCTCTGGTTTTCCTGAGGCTTGGCATAGAAGGCCTTAGCAGGCTATCTGGCTTTTGAGCACTCAGAGATCTTTAGGTCCCTCACCTCCTGTGTCTGCTCTATTCATAGCCATTGCCCTGCTCAGCACCTGAGGCCCTTAGGATGTGGGGCCCCTGGAAACCTTGTGACCCAGCAGCATTCTGCTCTACTGGCCCCCTCCCTGGAGCATGCATTGGATTCACCTGCTACCCCCACCAACCCAGCCCAGAGGAAAAAGAACAGGGCAGTAGGTCACTGAGGAGCCCTGAAGAGAGCCTCAGCAGGATCCTAGGTGATGTAGGAGAACTATAACTCCCAACCTGCTAGATATCAGATGTGCCGAGCTCATGGCCCCTGAAACTGAAGAATGAATTCCAAGAAACAATGGAGGTTGACTAGGAAAAGTTTATGGAGAGACAGCTCCTGAAAGACAGGAAAGGTCCCAAGATGGTGGCCACCAAGGCCCTTTGTCAGGGGCAATTTACACAGCAAAGTCACAACGTGGGTACAATGTGGGTCAAAGTGCAACCAACTGGAGGAGTCCCAGTATTGCTGCTTAGCTGATATTGATCCAATAGGGAAGTGGGTCACGTAACAAGGGTGCAGGGAAGAACAAAGGCATTTTTGCCTTCAGGGATGTAGCTGAATGCTCTGGTAATGCACTTGGGTGACTGATGTCTGTCTGGGCATCCTAGACCAGATGGTGCTTACTACAGTATAATTCCAAGTTACTGCCTATTCCTTAGGAGCCAAGCAGGTCTGGCTGTTCGGCGCATCTTTGGCCTGAGGCCTGACCTTCTTCAGATGCGCTTCCAGCCACAATTCTGATATCTTTATTTTTTCTGCTGACTTCCTTGAGAGCCCACTCCCTCTCTGACTGTACATTAGTTTTTATCCAACTTAGCTACCTGTGATATAGTGACACAGCATGCTCTTCAGGGTGGCCCAGGGAAAACAAATCCTAGTTTCTAAGCCAGAGCCAAGCTCCCCAGACCCTAGAAGGACAGAAACGAAGGCTTCCATGTGGGCAGTGGCTCAAGTTTAGCAAGAACCCCTGTCCCATTCCTTGTGCCCTGGTCTTGAATATACGATCACGTGCTTGGTCTGCCACCATAGCCCAAGTGCTCAGGCAGACCTCCACTAAGTCAGTGTAGGTTTAGGCAGATTCCCCCAACCCTCCTCTTTGTTGTTGTCCATCAGGGACCCCAACCCTGCTCCCTTGGTCAGTCCCCTGCCCACAAAGTGCATGGAACTGAGCCTGCCTCCGTCCCCACATAACGCGTGGGTGATGGTGGTGGCCCTGAATGAGGCTTGCCTTGCTGTGTCCTAAGGCACATCGCTGCAGAATGCTTTCTGCATACCATGCATCCAGCACAAGTTTCGACCCTGCACTCCTGAGGACATGGAGGTCAATTTTCAGTCCCTGGCAGCTTTTGGTTAAAAATGTGGGAATAACTGTCATTTGTTTTGGAGAAAAGGTGTATCAGTTAAGGCCGGAAACTTCCTGAGCAGAAAGGATTCATTCCGTGAGCTAAATTGTCCTCAATTAAATGTAAGTTGTTGTCCTTCCATTTTCTAGAAAGGATGGATCTGAGTGCTCTGCTCACCCACCTCTGTGACTTTGATAATTTTGTCTTCCCTAGACCCCAGAGGGCTGGGTAGATGGCAGGGCAGAGACCTTTGAGGAAAGCCTGGATGCAGGAAGCTGGGGCTGGCAGGGGGTGAGTCCAGCCCAGCAGCAAAGCCCAATGCCCCTGGGGTGGGGCAAACTGTGAGCCTGCTGGGGACCTCACTGGCAGTCAGCAGGGTAGGGGACCCCTGATGCTTGGAGGCTTTTCTGTTCTTATCCTATGGTACCCCTCTTGATGGAGCACTCATATCAGGTCCTGGTTGTTTGTGAAATTCCTAAGGCGGGGCTCTCTCTGGCACCCTGTACAGATGGGGTGGGGGGACAAGTGGCAGTTCCAGCCCTGGGAGCCACATTGTGACCATGTTCTGGTCAGCAATGGACCCCTAGGGGATGATGGCCTTGAGAGGCTCTAAGGCCTGGTGATGCCCAGCTGTCTCAGTTTGTGTTAGACATGTATAAGCACACATTTCTGAGAACAAGACCTTTTCATTCAGCTATGGTACAACGTACCTGGGAGAAAAGAAACAGGGTGATGACCACCATTGCTCCTGGAGTATGAAAGGGAAAGGTGACTGCAGTAGGAGAGCCAGTTAGGCCACATTGAATGCAGGACAGAGCCAGCAGCAGGCAGCACCAGGGCTTAAGCAGGGCTTTCCGGAGGCGGGGATTCACTCATAAAGTTCTGGAGGATGAACAGGAGCTTGCCAGTGAACCAGACCACAGTGGCTATTCCAGTGGTTCTCTGTCATTTGCCCCTACCACTCACAAGTTGGAAAAGTCACACAGTACCCTCAGAAACTCCCCAAATCCCAGTGGGGGCCCTCCATTGCTGCCTGTGAGGGACACAGGTTGCTGGCTCCCTTTGGGTCTGCTGGGTTTTACAGGCCCAACAATGAATACCATTTTCAGCCCCATCTCAGACATTTCAGCTTGAGTAGAGTGCTTACAGACTGCTTTGTCACACTGCGCCAATTCTCCCGTGGTGGGGAGATTTATTCAGTCTTAGTCTTTGCCGAGTAGGCTCTTATTTCCTGTTACCTGCAAAAATATATGTCTTGGGTCCCATTCCCAGAGGAGCAATGTTGGGTCATTACTCTGTGAATTGTTAGGCTATAAAGGAGCCGTTCCTCACTCACCCTGAGCTCGGTGACGATGACTCAGCCCTGGGTCACCCAGGCACCCCGTTACGACCATCTGTCCTGGTGTCAGCAGCAGTGGCTCTGTGTGCATAGGAAGTGGATGCCCAGGGATTATTTGTGGGTGCGCATTCACTACTTCTGCCTGCCTCTGTCTTCTCTAGCTGGAGACAGAACCAGATGAGGCACTTGCACCCCCAACAGTGCCACCTGTCCCTGTGTGCTATGTACTCACTGTTTGTGGGAAGCGGTCATTGCCATGTGCAATTCAGTGATGTGGGTCACTTCTAGTAGACCACTTCACTTCCAGGTGGACCTCGCTGCAGGAATTGTTTTATTCTGCAGCACTTGGAATTAAACCCAGGGCTTCGTGCTGTGTCATATCCCCAACCCTCCTCGGTTTTCTTTTTCTTTTTTTTAATGTTGAGACAGAGTCTTGTTAAGTCCTTGTGTAGCCAAAACTGGGCTCAAGCTTGTGATCCTTCTGCCTCAGCCAGCCCAAATGCAGGGATCATAGGCACGTGGCACCACTCCCAGCTGGTGACAACCACGTTATACCTTCCCTCCAGAGATCTGTCTCAGACAAGTTCCCTGCAAACTGACCATGCAATGAATTTCTCTCTAAGATGCTAAAGCTGAAAACAGCCAAGCTTCCACTCTGCCTACTGCGTGCTTGACCAGCACCGTCTCTGTGGTTGGCCTACTGCCTCCTGCTTAGGAATCGTGGTATGATTTTGCTTCCCTACTCTTACTCCTACCTCTAAGCAATCTGGCACTGTCCACCGTTTTGGTTGACACAACTCAGAGTTAGAAAGAGCCAGATTTTAATACCACTGTCCCTTGAGAGTAGGGTAATCTTGGAAGAGAAGGAACTGGAAGACAGTATGAGGGTTAGGGACTCCTGTATCCTTCTGATCCTGCCTGTCTGCAGGATGACCAAGGCCTTCTTTGGGAGCAGGGTTGTTTGATAAGATCTTCCATGATGACAGTATTCTGAACCTGGAATGTTCTGGACTGGAGTATTCAGGACCTGCAATATTCCGGAACAGGAATATTCTGGACCTGGAATGTTCAGATTCTGGAATGTTCTGAACCAGGCCCATCTAACTCGATACACATAACTACTGAGGACTGAATTTTTCATTTTTAAAAATTTTTACCTTTATTGGATAAGTAGTATAACTACCCTGAAATAATGGTGGCCAGTGATTCCCTGTGGGAAGCGCAGCTCAAAGGCCACATGGGTGTGCTCAGCTCTGCTTTGCTGGTTCAGGCATGCCGGCGGCTCCTGTGCTTTGTGGCTCCCTCCCTTGGGCCTCCAGTAGGGGAGAGCCTGGGCCTCTGCCTGTCCACACCTGGGGGTGTGGGAGACCCAAATGCTGAGCATAGACTGCTGGCTCTGCCTGAGTGCTGGGGACGCCCTGTCAGCCTCATGCAGGCTGAGTCTAATTGGTTACAAAATGGACTTCACAGTGTCATGTCAACGGGCTACCATGGAGCAGGCTCGTATCCGCCCAGGGCCCAACACTGTGTGTGGACTGCTGCAGCAGCCAGGACTTTATGAAACCCGATGTCAAGACCATACAGCGGGATCCCGGCGATCACCTAGGACCATGGCGGAGGACGCTATTCTTAATTCTCCTCTGCCCCCTCGTGGTAAAGGGCTAAAATGCACAAGAGGAAGTGGGGTCCAATTTCAAGGGCCCCTGGGGAGCACCCTAAAGGCTCGAGCCTGGGCTACTTCTGTGTCTCTTCTCACTTCCTCATAAGTATTTCGGTAGCTCTTCCGGGCCTTTTCCCTTTCCCCACGTCCTGCAGGAAGTGCCCCAGTGGAAGTGGGGCTGTGAGTGGTCTGGGGAGCTGTTGGCTGCAGGAAGGGAAGGTGGGGGAGGGGCAGGCTACTGTGCCTGGGGCTGGGGAGGAGAAGTGAGAGCTCAGGAAAGGGAGGGAGACAAGGGGAGGAGCAGAGGGAGGCTCAGGGTCAAGGGGGAGAGTGAGAAGCCCAAGTCGTCTGGGTCTGGGGGGGAAGGTGACCACCTTCCTAGGAGGCTGGTCTGGAAGGCACTCTGCTGCCCTCCCGCCCTCCACCTGGCCAGAAGCTCTGTAAAGCCAGGACAAGTCAGATGGGGACAGGACTGGAGCATCTGACTGAGGGCCCTCCAGGAGGCCGGTGGGCTGACCTATGGTCTATGTGGGATCCTGCCTGGGACACTGGTGATCCTGGGGGACTTGAGCCAGTGGGTCTCTGCCATTTAACCTCAGGATAGGCCTCCTCTGGGCAGCAAGAAGTGAGAAGAACAGTATGGCAACTGTCATGGTGACCAGCCTGGGAAGATGGGCCTGGGAGTTGGGCCTGGGAGACGGTGGCTCCTTGTGTCTAGGCCCCAGCCATATTCTGGTCAGATGTGGGGGCGTGGGATCCCACAATGACTCAGATGGGTCGGTGTGACTGCTGTCCTTCAGAAATGTCCACACCCGCAGACTCAGGAGCCCTTCCGGGGTGTTCTGTCGATGAAATCATTGCTACTAGGAGGACAGCTTCTCAAGTGCTACCCTTGCTTGAGATGGGCTTTCCCCCTGACTTACTTTGAACATTTTCAGGGCTGGGGCTGGGGCTCAGTTGTCTAACTCTTGCTTGGCTAAGCATGCGTGAGGCTCTGGGTCCCCTACCCAGGACCATACCAAAAAAAGTTATTTTGACATACAGCAGCCCCTCGCTTATTGCGGAGGCTGCCTTCCAGACAACTCCACGATAAGTGAAAATCAGTGAAGGAGCAACGTTATATTTAGGGCCTGCCTTGTGCCAGGAGAGGCGGCCTCTTTTCCCAGGAATGGCGTGCGATGTGCATGGGCCTAAGCTACAGACTGTCAGGACTGCCTTGGGGCCCATTACCTTAAACCTGGTCTGGGGCCAGCTCTGTCTGATCTTTGTGAATTTGGAGCACCCAGCTTGTCCTGTGGAGGACCTGGGGCAGGGGAACTCAGTGTAGATTGCATGAGGCCTTGTTTTCCACCCCCAGTGCACACGTGCAGACACACACACACAGATGTAAGTGGAAGCAAGCCTGTTCTGTTCAGAGTGGGGCAGAACCCCTCTTCCTAGTCTCCACTCCCATGCCTGTCCTACACTCTGGCCCCACACTCTGGCCCACACTCTCGCCACTCAACACTGAGAGGTCTCAGCTCTTCTATCTGGCAACTGGAGGGAAGATTCATAAGGTAGGGCAGGCTGGGACCCTTGCCCAGTGTCCTGTGATGACTCGCGTTGGTGCCTGGTGGGTGCCCACGGGTCCAGCAGGCCCTGCAGAGATGAGCACCTGCAGCTGCCCTCTCCCATGATCCCGTGCCAATGCTGTGTTCTCCCTGTGCTGAGAACCTGTGGCTGTGTGTCCGGCAGTTTGAAGTGAGGTCCTCGTGCCCACGAGAAGCTTTGCACACTGTGGTGAGGACTCCCCGTCCCTGAGAGCCAGCAGAGGGCAACGATGCAGCCTCCCTTCTCACAGTGAGAGGACCTGCCCTGCTTACCCATCAGGCCCTGTGCTGACAACCAGGGACCCAACTGAAAATTGGGAATATCAACAGCAGCTGTGGGCTGGCTGATAGAGACAAGCTGAGCTGAGAGCAGGTGAGAGACATGGTGGGGGGACACGACCTGACTAAAGGGACAAAGCCACACAATGACCTTTCACCCACAGAGTGGAGAGGCTGCCTCATCGGGCACCATGGCAGTTAATCAATGGGTGCAACCCCCAGTAGTCACCTCCTGGTGCCTCCACATCTCTGCATGCTTGCTCCGGGCCCCGCAGCCACCCTCTGGGAGGGGACCTTATACTCAGGATGTCAGGGTTGTACACGGAGCTGCTTCTCAGTGAGGAGGACCACTCCCACCCAGTGTATTTGCTTCCAGGCCGTAGCCTCTGCCTGGCCCTGCACCAGCAGAGAGGACATTTGAGACCCTGAGGTCTGCACTGTAGACTGAGTACTGAGCGATTCTTGTCAGAGTTGAGGTCAGAGATGTAGAGCTGTCCTCTGATGGTACAGTCACTTTGTCTTGTTCCTGGACTCTGCTGGTTTCTCCTCACACTAGCTTTGAAGCTCTTGCAATGTCATCAGTATCCACTGAGTGCCCCATAATCTGCCCTGGATGCTGAAGTGAACCTGGACCCCAGAAGGTCCTGCCAGCGTGACACTGCAGGGCAGGAGGGTGTGTTGGCTCCTGTGCCTGGGAAGATCCTGAGTGCTCTGTGCACAATGGCACCTGTCTGAGCCACTTGCTCTGCTGTCCCCAGCCATCCTCCATGTATAAGATGTAGGACCCCAACATCCAAAGCCAAACTTGGGCCTGGTGTGGATCGTGGTGGAGACCCTGTCCAGTAATTTCAAAGACAGAGGAGGCCCCAGGCCCCCCAGCCATCTCTCTGAGTCATCACAGTGCCACGTCCTGGGGTGGAGAGAAGGGAGGAACTCTTGTGCTGGGTGCACTCTTGCCTCTGACCAGATGTAGACTCCAGCGTGTTCAGGCGCCTGTGCTCCAGCTGCAGCCCACAGAACCCTCAGGCCTCACCTTTGCTGGCCTGTGGGCCAAGGGAACCCACTTTAGGAGAAATATCCTGAATTTCTCAAGGGTTACAAACCACATGAATAACCAACCATCATTTACAAAGCGAAATATTCTCATTTCCAAAATTCTACCTGCTCTCAATAATTTACAATTTTTCCCAGGATAAAAGCGCACTTAGAACTTGATGTAGGTGAGTCACATCAGATATAAAAGAACAGAAAGGCAAACAAACTAGTGGCTGGGTTGTAAGTGTGAAGATAGTAAAATAAGTTGTGCAAGAAGGTTATTTTCTTTTCTGGCATTGCTGATCTGTGAAAGGATTCAAGATTGTGGCAAGGTAGATAATGCTACTTAGTTTATGTCATGCTTCTCTTTTTCCAAAAAGCATGTAGATCCCCATAAAATCAAACACATGAATTTGTAGTCAACAGAAGAGCAATTGATTATAATGGTTCAACAGTGAGACCTAGGAGAGTGGGGCAGCCAGCAGCAGGGGAGCAGATTAGTTGGCAGACATCACAGAAGGAAAGGAAAGCCTGAAGTTCTGAGGTGCTAGGGGCAGAGAATCCTGAGATGGCCTAAGACTCTGGTCCCCAGGGTTGGTGCCTGAGCAAGACTCCTGGGACTAGGGTACATTATATGACCAAGGAAAACAGATTTTGAAAATGTAATTAAGTCCCTAATCAGTCAACACTGTTATCCACAGGCGCCTGTTGGGTGTGACTGATCAGGAGACCCCCAAGTAGGGAGAGACCCTCCCCAAAAGAAGATATCTGAGGCTGAGGGCTCAGGAAGGAACCTGGGACCTCATTTCTACAGCCTCAAGGTGTAAACTCTACCAGTCACCTGGGAGAGCCAGGAAGGACATACTCACTCCAAAGGCACCCATGGGGCACTGATCTCCCACTAGTGGCAAACAAGCAGGTCACCCAGCTATGCTGTGCCCAGGATTTTAACTTACACAGATTTGCAGTCATAAATGTATGGGTTTTTCTTTATTCTGCAGTGCTGGGATGGGATCCAGGGCTTTGTGCAGGCTAGGCAAGCCCTCTATCACTGAGACAAACCCCCAGATCTATTCGTTTTTAAGTATATCATTCAGTGGTGTCCAGGAAATTCACAGAGTTGTGGACCCCTCACCATAACTATTTTTACTATTCCCCAAGCCTCATATTCTTACCCATCACCTGAACCTTGCCCTTTACCCTTCCTCCTCAGCTGTAGGCAGTCACTAAATCTTCTGTCTACAGATTAGATTTTCTTGCTGTTACGGTTTGGGATTAGCTGTACCCTCAAGCCTCATGTGGTCATAGATAGAGCTTTTCAGAGGTGACTGGATCTAAGACACATAGTTGGAATTAAGTGTGTGATGCTGGGATTAAGGAGATGTGATTACTTTTGGGGGGGGGGGTACCTGGGATCAAACTCAGGACTGTGTGCTTGCCAGGTAGGTGTATTTTTTCCTGTGCTGCCCTTCTGCTATGCCATCCTATATCAGAGCCAGGCCTCTGTGAACTGAAACCTTTACAAACTGTGGGCAAATGTAACTCTAACTTTAGGTGTTGGGCATTCTAATGCTTGATTAATTGTGTCAATTTGAGAAGCTTAGAAGTTAAGTAAATCAGATCAGCAATTCCATACCTTAGGATGTAGAAGACCTGCCTTGGCGGTGGGGGGTGCTCATGGCTTGGATGGCACAAAGGACTAATGACAAGGGATGGGCCTATTTCTGTTCTTCAGAGGAGCTCTACTCTTCTCCTGAAGTTTGGACATCACCTCCTGGCTTCCAGGGCAGACTCTTCGGCTTCCATCACTGACTCTTCAGCCTTCCATTGCAGACCCATCAGCCTCCTGATGAGGGCTCACATAGGGCACTGCAGTGAGCTCCAGACTTTGGACTGAAACATTTGGTCTCCAGCATGTAGACGCCCTCTGCGTGCTTCTTCATCAGCTCCACGGGCGGCTGTTACAGGCCGCTCTTACCATTTCTTATTCATTTGTATAGCTTATGTTATATCTGTTTCTCACACTTGAACTTAGCCAAAAGACTGAGAAGCAATGTTCCTCTACAAAGGCACTGATGTAGGTGTTTTGTCTCAGCAAAGAGAATAATAACTAAGACACCTAGTCATTTCATATAAGTGGACTCAGATAACATGTGGCCCACTGTGTCAAACTTCGTTTAGTGCAACGTTTTTGAGGATATTCCAATTGCTTTCTTTAAATTGGTGCTATGAATGGAACCCAGGGCCCAGCGCATTCTAGGCCAGTGCTCTACCACTAAGCTATGTGCAAAGCCCTTCTTATTTCATTCAGAGGCAAGGTCTCACGAACTTGCCCAGGCTGACAATGAACTTGCCTCCACTGTCCATGTGCCTGGGATTATTGGCATTTGCCACCACACCTAGATACTTCATTGCTTGTCATTGCTGAACAATATTCCACTGATGGATGTGCCATCAATTGGTAGATATTTGAGCTGTTTTATTTTTGGTTATAATAAATAATATTACTACAACTGTTTGCATATATATCTGTTTGTTTAAGGTAAGATCTCATTATACTGCCCAGGTTGGCATTAACGCTTGGGTTCAAGTGATTCTCCTGCTTCAGCCTCCTGATGTGGATGCATATTTTCAATTCTCTGGAATATTTACCGGAAGTGGAATTCTGGGTCACAGGATAACTTTGTGTTTAACCTGTACCAGAACTTTTCACAGTGGCTGTGCCAATTCGAGTTCCATGACAGTGCATGCGGGCTTTAGGTTCCTCACATCTGTCACACTTGTCTGTTTGTTTGTGTTTTTCGGTATTGGAGATCGAACTCTGGACCTTGCACTTTCCAGGAAAGAGCATATGCCACTGAGATACCTCTCTGGCTCACATGTGTCTATTTTTTATTCCAGTAATCCTACAGGGTGTGAAGTAGAGCTCATTGTGGTTTTGATTTGCATGTCCCTGGTGGCTGGTAACATTGGGCAGTTTTTTCATGTGTATCATTTGTGTATCTTTAGGGAACTGTCTATTCAGATTGTCTGACTATTTTAAAATTGGTTATTTGTTTTTTAATTGCTGAGTTGTAAGCTAATGTGCTGTGGATACAAATCCCTTATTAGGCTTACCTCATCATGGTTTACACCATTTCTCTGATGTTGTTTTTTTCATTTCTGAATTATGTCTTTTGAAGCACAGAAGTTTTTTTAACTTTGAGGAAGTCCAAATTATATATTTTTTTCTTATAGTTGTGCTTTTGGTGTCATGTTATGGGAATTTATTTTTTCTTCTTTTATGTATTTGATATGGGGTGTCACTACACAGCTTGGACTCATAGTTATCTTCCTGTTTTCAGCCTCCCCGGTGCTGGGATTACAGGCCAGTGCCACCATACCCAAACTCAATCACTGGCTCAGTGAGCCCAGGGGTGGAGCTGGCAGTACATACAGAGCCAGGGATCGAACCCTGCTCCCTGAGCTTGCCTAAGCAGGCACTTAATCCAGTGAGCTATCTTGTGGGCCCTGTTGAAATCTTATGTGCAAATCTGATGTTGTGAATTATCCTTGTGCTTTTCTTCTGAAGCTGTCCCGCTTTTAGCTCTACATTCAGCTTTTGGACTGGAGTGTGAATCTAGGATGTCATCTAAAGGTGCCAGGCTGAAGCCTTGGTCCTGTCAGGGTGGTGCTGTCAGGAGAACTGGTGTAGCGGGAAGGGTCTTGTGGAATAGTTAGGTCACTGGGACCTTCAAAGGGACTCCCCAGTCTTTTTCTGCTTCTCTTTTTGTCTTATAGTCTCCACAAGGTGAGTGGTTTTATTCTAGCATATACTCCTGCTGCATTGTCTAACACTGGCCCAATGCAATGGGGTCTGATGACAATGGACTAGAATCAGGCAAAGCAGCCCTTTTTTTTCTTTCTGAGGTGTTTGTTTTTCTTTTTTAAAAAATATATTTGGTTGCTGTAGGGTCTCACTGTGCAGCTCAGACCAGTAATGATCCTCCTGCTTTCAACCTCTCCAGTGCTGGGATTATAGGTATGCACCGCCACTGCTGAGTTTTGATGGCCCATTCAGTGTGCCCAGGTGCAGGGCTAGAGTGGCAAGCAGTGCCAGGGATCAAGTTGTGGTCCCCGCACTTGCCTAAGCAGATGCTTTAACCTGCTGAGCTATCTCACACGCCCTCTGAGGTGTTTCATTACGGTAGCAAAATGCTGACCAATAAGGTAATCAGTTTATTCTTATTCCCAAAGAGAAGACCCAAATGCCCCCAAAGCAATTGACCATCATTTATTTTTAAATGATCATAATTATGGACAAGAAAAAAGACTTTGCTGGGTGTGGTGGTGCACACCTGTAATCCTAGCACTTGGGAGGCTGAGACAGGAAGATCATATGAGTTTAAGGCCAGCTTGAGTCACATAGTAAAACCCTGCCTCAAAAACAACAGAAGAGGGCTGGCCAGATAGCTCAGCAGACTAAAACATCTGCTTAAGCAGAGCTCAGCAGCCAGGGCTCAATCCCCCGGCTTGTTCTGTTGGCCTCACCCCAGGAGCATGTTAAAACAGACTCGACCACCTATGATTGAGTCTGGGTGTGGTGACACAACCCTATAAGCCCAGCACTTGGGAGGCTGAAAATAGGAGAATCACTACAAGTCTGGTCTAGGTAGTGAGACCCTGTAGACTCTGTACCAAATACATAAAAAAACCAACCAAACAAACAAAAACAGGCTCACTTCGAGAGAGACAAATCTCAGTGAGTCCTCTGAACTAAATTCATTGGGTTTCTCGTCGTTCCTTTTGGCACCGACACAGAACATCACAAGTGGCGCACGACACGGGGCACAGAAGACGACCAGGGCCCCTGCAGTCTGACTCCGAGGAATTGAGTCTGCAGCCCACCCCTCAGACTCAGGAAGGCAGTCCTACAGATGTTTCAGTTGATGAGGACAGTACGGATCATGAAGAGCTTTTGTTTGTTTGTTTATTTTTATGGCCGGCTCAACCTGCCCTGAGGGCAGGGCTGGCGCAGCACGTGGTGCCGGGGATCAAACCGCGATAACTGCAGCTGCCCAAGCTTTCCTAAGCAGGCGCTTTAGACCACTGAGCCATCCTGCTGGGCCTCCACATTAAATTTTTTAAATCGGCTGCCAAATGGATCTTCTGCTGCAGAATGTCACTGGAAAAAGGAAATTGACATCCAGGATTAATCATCACCCAAAGGGAGCCAGAGGAACAGATCATTGGACGATCACCCATCAGAGATCGGTTTTTTCTTCTTGCATCAATATGATGGCTTTATTGTTGTTTCTGGACAAGGTCCAGAATCTGACTTCCAATATAATTACATCCTCTTGGAAAAAATTCCTTTTCATGATGCTGTTTCAACATTTGCTGCAGATGTTAAAGAACAAAAGAAAAGCTTAAACTCATGATAGCCTTGACATCAAGAACTGCTACCACCAGAGTCACATTGAGTCAAGGAGTACAAACTGTTTATTTTGTGCAGCCATGGCACAAGGACTTAAAACAATTATGGACTTCTCAAAGTCATATAGACTTGGAGTTAAAGAATAAGATAAGTGGTTTAAAACAAGCTGTTGTTAAGTTAGAAAGTCAAATTGTTAACCTACAATGTCAACCTTGTTTAAAATGTGATTGTAGTACTTCTTCATTTTGTATAACTTACATTTTATGGAACCAAACATGACTTGTTACAAAATATCTCTAATGGCATTGAAAACCTTAATCCTTTTCGTGTTATCTCACGGTTTGGTAGAAATGTAGAGATTTGTGTATGTTATTCTTATACTATTTGTATGTCCTGTTTAGTTTGGCAATGAGGACAGATTTAGAAAAAGCTAAGGATCAAAGTTTGCAGGCCTCACCCTAAAGCTTAAAAAATTATATTTTTAGCATCAAAAAAATAAAATAAAATAAAAGGGGGAATTGTAGAGATAAGGACCAAGCATCTTAAGTAGAGAACAATAAAGCCCAAGGACAGCTGTAGGATTGAGGATTCCTGAAACCTGGATTCAAGGAGGCAGATAACCGGTTATTCTAATGGCTCCCTGATTGTTGTCTCTCCCTTTGCTTGGGATGTTACTGGTTGTCTCCTCCCCTTCCCTGCTTGGAATGTTTTCAATTAGCATTTGTATTAACCTAACCTTAGGTAAATGGTAAAAGAGGTAGTGATCTCTAGTTTATATTCCTCAAAACAGTTATGCAAATTCCTTAGCCTGTCCTTGAATACTCAATAAAATAATATCCTTCTGTGGGTCGAGGCTCACTTCAAGAGAGACAAATCTCAGTGAGTCCTCTGAACTAAAAAAAAACAAAAACAAAAACAAAAACAAAAACAAAACCAAAAGGGAAACCTTGAGGCCAACACTAAGGGATTCCATGTCTGATTTTTGGGATACAGTGGTAGGACAGTGAGGCAGGCTGGGAGGGGGCAGCAAAGAAACCGTCCCATGGTCAGAGCCGACATCCTGCTGCAAAGCGTCTCTGCTGACCAGGGTAGAAGGATCAGTATTACCAGCACTTGTGACTGGCCCCAATAGACTAGCCAAGAGAGGGAAGGAAGTGCTATTTCTTTCTATTTTCCAGATGAACAGACTATATTTCAGTGAGTTGGCCAAGGCCAGTTGTTAGAGTAAGCAGCAGAGTTGGGATTTGAGTCAGGTTTGCCAGACAATAAAGGCCATCACTTTTTCCCAAGCTGCTCCTGACCATTGAGCCACAGTGTTCAGGAACACACACACACACACACACACACACACACACGGAGTGCGCGTTTGCAGGAGAAACTAGTTTCTCCTGAACTGTATGCATGTGGGCCACCAGGTGGCGCCTTGATGCCATAGTTGGGATATCCAGTCTCGCAGAGTGTTTTTTCTTGAGGGTCCGCGATAACGCAGGCAGGAGACTGGAGTTGGTGGGCTTTGTGCATCTGGCCTGCCCCTTAGCCAAGGACCCAGGGTGCTTGAGGTTTGAAACAGCATGTGCGCAACACAGTGAGAGTGACTGAGTACACAGGTCTGTCCATGATGGGATGGATTCCAGGTACTCTAAGCAGAGGATGGCGATCCTGACTTCCTGCAGGTTCCTGGGGTGCACTCTATGACAACAACTGGGGTGTGTAGAGGTTGCATATGGGAAACAGGGCACACACCTACACACTGTCAAGGTGTCCACCTGTGAGGCTTCACTGGTACGGTTCTCAGAAGATGCCTAGGGTGCCAGCCTAGGGGGTGAGCAAGGACTTCATGTGATTACTTCTGTGCCCTCAGAGAGCACAGGTGTCTCTGCAGGGATACGGTCCATGTGACACTGAGGAGTGGTTACAGGAGACGGGCTCAGGTCCCATGCCCTGGGGTCCCAACATCCTTCTTAGACTTCTCATGCCTCTCCAGCCATGTCTTCATTCTCCCCTAGACCCAGACAAGGAGTTCCAGCTTGGTGGAGCACAGAACATTCATCTTTGCCTCTCACTCCTCTTCCTCAGTGCCCCTTAGAGCGGAGTGTGTTTGCCCTTGAAACCGCAGCTCCCCAAGTCATGGGCAGCAGCTTCTCTGTGCGTGGGCTCGCTCCAAGATGTCCCAGGGACTCAGGTTGGGTGGCTTTCAGTGGGTGTCCCAGGAGGCTCCGCATCCTGGAGTATAGGGGAGGGCCTCCTCCGACCATGTACGACAGTCCCATGGGAGGTCCTCTGGAGCCCACAAGACACTCGCTTCCCAGGTTACGGCATCATTCCCGGTCTGAGGAAGAGAGGGCCGAATGCTGGGAGACTGCGGAGAACTTGGGAGGCGGGCGAGGGTCCAGTCTGCAGAGGTGGGCGCAGGGCCGCTGTATCTTCAGGAGTCCAGGTCAGCCCAGAGAGCAGTCTGAATGGTGCCAGGATGGTGAGGGCCCAGGCAGGCCATCACCAAGAGCCTGGGATGGGAGAGGCCAGCCCAATCAGTCCACTTACGCTGGCCCTCCTGTCTCCTGGCTGAGAGTCTCCTCTGGGTGTTGCACAAAATGTTCCAGTGTGGAGAAATTTGAGTCTGCACCAAAGCAGAGAGGAAAATGACACACAGTGCCCACCCTGCAGTGCCTTTAGCCAGGAGCCCTGGCTGTCCTCTTCATCTGAGCTCCACCCCATGGGGCCCCATCCACTCCCCCTCATTTTGAAGCAATCTCAACCTTGATTTCATAGGAAATACTTCTTTCCATAATCTCTAAAAGATGCCAGGGCCACAACAGCCATGTTAAACACCCAGGTTTCAGATTTTCTATCTGGGAGCAGTAAAATTTCCTGTTTGGTTTGACTTAAGATCCAAGTGAACTCCCTACAGAGGTGCTGAGTGAGATATCTCTGAAGTCTCTAATTTCCTTTCTCGTTTCACTCTTCATTTGGAAATAATTTCAGACCTACAGGAAAGTTGCAAAAATAGTACAAAGAATTCCCATTATGCTCTTCACCCAGATTCTTTGAATGTTCACATCTTACATAATAACCACAGAGGGATGATCAAAATCAGGAAATTAACATGAATACAATATGTACCTGATCTACAGATCTGATTTCAGTCCTGCCACTTCATTTGTCTGCTCTACAGTCCCTCAACCTCAGTTTGTCTTTTTAAACTTAAAATTGCAAAAAATTAATGTCTAAATTATAAAATTTATATATTTCTTCAAAGTACTGGCCAGTTACTTTGTACAAATTGGTTTTGTTTGATGTTGTCTCAAAATAACACTTGGGTTCTGCACTATTGGCAGGAATCCAGCAGGAAGGATTTTGTTTGATTTCGGAGGTCACAAAATGCTTGACTTCTCTGCCATGCAGTTCCTATTTTCCCTTTGTAATTTCATAAAGTCTCTGGGATGAGAAAATCTGAGAGCAGGTGTCTTATCTCTTACCATATTTTTACCTACTAGTTTTAATGTTCACTGAAGATTCTTGCTTAAAACAATCATTCCTGAGGCATTGTTCAAATAGTGGTGTTTCTGCGGTCATCCTTCTGCCCACATTTAATACCTGAAATTCTTTGAAGGGAAGAGCCTTGTGCTCCCCCCCACCACACACACACACAGCTGCCCATCCCGCACCTATGTCCATCTCTGTGGACTCCGGCATTCTCGTTTTTCTCTCTGTGGCTCATGGCTATCAGTACTGATTATTCAGGTTTCCCCAGATCTGACCACTGGAGGTCCTTTCTGGGTGATTGCTGTCCTTTTGCCACATGTCTCGTTTCTTGTCTTAGTTACTTTCTCATGTGGAAGTTAAAGGAAAGGCTTATTTTAGCTTAGTGGGTAAAGGCGTCAGACCACAGTCAGCTGGCTCCAAGGCAGAGCAGCACGGCAGAGAGGGACCCACTTGGGGCAGGGCAGAGCATGTAGAAGAAGCAGTGGGCCTGCCTTCTTTCTGTTCCTTTATATTCTATTCAGGCTATAAAACAATTGATTGGTGCCACCCTCTAGCCAGGTACCCTTGTCAGTAAGTACACCCAGCCCCACCCAGACTACGCTGATCCAATGGCCGACCAAGGTAGATGTCACACACCCTTCCTCAGTATTCACACAAGCCTAGATCCAGCCAGCTCCCAAAGGCTCCACCCAGGAGCACCTGAGGCTCTTGTGGGGGTGGGGGGCACCTAGGCCTAAGCAGTGGCAAGATGTCCTTGTCATTTCTGGAGCACTTCCTTGTTTTCTGGCTCCACAACATGCTCCAGGCCCTCTGGTCCACATTTGGGGGCCCAGTGAGCTGTTTCTCCAAGGACCTTGTGGCCTCTAATTGAAAAAGCCTTTTAGAACCTGATCCTTGCCTGCTCCCTCTCCTCTGGCCTGTTCCTTTGCCATCCTGTCTCAGTCCTCAACCACCTCCTGCAGGGAGCTGGCGTCCCTGGTGTCTGTTTTATTTTTCCAGCACTTCTTTTTATCCAAGTTCCTGGGTGGAGCTTTGGGGAGGCAGCTGGATCTAGGGTTGTGTGAGTACTGAGGAAGGTCTGCCATTGGATCCGCATAGTCTGGGTATGGCTGGGTGGATTTACTGACAAGGGTAGCTGGCCCCAGGCCTGGGTGGCACCGATCAATTGTGGGTCCCTCTCTCCCATGCTGAGATCTCACTGGCTGCTGCCTCAGGACTCTGAGCAGGCAGCAGTAGCACACACACATGCACACACACACATACACTTCCATCTGTATATGCATTGAAAAGTATGAGTTCATATTCATACCCCAACTCCAGTCTAAGGCCCCAAGACTCCCTCTGTTTTCCTTTTCTCACTGGCAACCCTTTCTTCAGTGTGGAGCAATTTGGATCTCATTAGTGACTATGTTTTCATTAAGCACAGAAACAGTTTCATAACTGTCTACCCAGCCCCGGTGAACAGCGGATCTTCTAGCTGAGGGTGCTGCATACCTGACTTCTTTCTGTCTTTAGCCTTAGAATAGAATCAAAATATTTTCTTCATCCCCTAGATTGGATCCTCCTCTTCATGGAAAGTGTGTTACCTGTAAAACTATTGGTTTTGCTGATCTCAGTTTGTATTCTATTTTGAGTTTTCTTCCATTAAAAAAAAAAAAAAAAGAGGGGGTCTGGTGGGATGGCTCAGTGGTCTAAAGCGCCTGCTTGGGAAAGCTTGGGCAGCTTCAGGGACCGCGGTTCGATCCCCAGCACCACATGCTGCGCCAGCCCTGCCCTCGGGGAGGGCTGAGCGGGCCATAAAAATGAGTGAATAAATAAACAAAGGTTCTGAAACAAGAAAAAAATAAATAAATAAAATAAAAAATTCTTTAAAAAAAAAAAAGACTTTTTTTTTTTTCCTGAGCATCCGAACTATGAATTGGACTCTAGC
>PVJA010014462.1:11422-47471 GCA_004027025.1 Myocastor coypus | reverse complement strand
TTCTTCCTGGGTGTTCTGGGAACCCTCACAGAGACTCCAAGTGGGAACCACTGATATGGTCCAACCTTCTGCTTTTACACATGAGGAAACTGAGGCCCTATAGCAAAATCTCAAGATGTTACTGCAAGAATGACTCCTTTGATATCTATCTCAATTGCGGAATATACATTACTGACAAGAGAGAGAGAGAGAGAGAGAGAGAGGTGAACAATAATAAAATTAACTAGTATTTATAGGAGATAAATTAGAGACATTAATTAATGGAATACATGCTGTGTTCTGGGGCTCTTTTTAAATTTTCAACTCTGTAAGTAAATAAAGTAGGTAAGGCTCCAGTCTTGACCTTACAGAGCATGGGGAGTACAGTGTGGAGCTGAGCAACATCTATACTCTTTGAGGTGATACAGCTTGCACCTCATGGGGATGGGCACTGTGCTCCCATGATGCTCTCTGTGGTGAGAGGCCCATACTGATCACACTTGGATTCTCTGTGTTCACTCTATGCCTGAGTCAGCTCTGATCTTGTGTGCTTTACTTTATTGTATGGTGCATGGTGGGAATATGAAGGAAAGGAACACTCAACCCTGGTACCAGAAAAAGAAAGAAAAGAAAGAAAGAAAGAAAGGAAGAAAGAAAGAAAGAAAGAATATGTATGTATGTATAATTATATTATATAAATGTACTATAAATATATTTACATAATATTTAAATATATTATAAATATATATTTGTATAATATATAAAATTATATAGTATTTTATGTTATATAAATAATGTGTATACTTATTTATATAATATGAATATATAGGTTATACAGTTTCACTGGACTCATATATACTTTATATAATTTCATATGTATATATTCAATAAATATATATAATTTCACAGCGTTCTGCAAATGTTGCTTTTTTGTTGTGGTTGCCACATACACTTAAGTTCATAGAACTGCTATAGTTATTTTTGAGTGTTTTCTGTTTTTTTAAGTGTATGTTAGTACAGGGTCTACAGGGTCTCACTATGGAGATCTGACTTGTAGTGATCCTCCTGTGTTTAGCCTCTGAAGCTCTGGGATTACAGGCGTGCACCACCACAACCGCTGTGTCTGCCTAAGCAGGTGCTGTAGTCCACTGAGCTATCTGGCCAGCCCTTTGAGTGTTTTCTTATATTAGCAAAATATAATGGCAAATTAACTCCTTTTGGAATAACTGAGCTATCCTGGTTGTTATCACTGAGCAATGTGTCAGGAGTAACTATTCCTTATCAGTGTACAGGAAGATTATATATCCCTATTTCTGTTCATTTGTTTGTTTGTTTGTTTTGGTACCAGGGATTGAACTCAAGATCTTGCACTTGTCAGTCAGGTGTTTATGCCACTGAGCTGTCTCCTCAACCCCCTAACTTTTCGAGTTAGGTGTGGTCATGAATTTCCTTGACCAGTGAAACATGAATGGAAGGGATGTGTGTCTTTTTCTAGATTTCCAGTGGATAGAAGTTTTATAATTCTCTGTTTTCTTCTTCCCTGATCCAGCATTTGGAGATGTTAACTGCCATGGAAAAGCAATGCTGAGCCTTCCCAAGGAGGAGAGCAGTCCTGCAGAGTGACCTAGGCCTCTATGAAACATTTCATACTGTGAGGGCTATTTGTTTTAATGGATAAACATAGCCCACGCTGACAGATACAAATCACAGATATGCAAATACATGCTGAAGTAGGCTGCTGTTTGACAAAGAGTCACTAAATGCTACATCAAGGACACAGACTTTGGAAGCAGACTTTGGGGTTTTTGTCTTGGTTCTATTGCATTTTTGGCCAAGTGACCCTCAAGACTCAGTTTTCTTGTTTATGATATGGATAAACAATGAGCAGGACCAACTTTCTTTGGCTGAAACTATGTGAGTTGTGCCTGACACAGCACCTAGGCTGAGGTAAGCAGGTGCCTAGGATGTAGCATGCGATGTGCTGAAAGGCATACACACTACTGCTGGGCTCTTTTGGGAGCTCTTAAGTCAGTCTTGTAGGGAACGGAAGGGCACACAACTCTGACCATGGAGGAGCTCGTGGTCCCTGGAGGGAGGAGCTGGTGTTTCTGTGAGGACCGAGGGTGCCCTGGGAAGGTGGGAGTGCTCATGTGGAAGGAGGAGCAGGAGCAGTGAGGAAGTGGCATAGTTGAGTGTGAAGTAGCCCACATGATCACAGAAGGGGAGTGGGGCCTCTTAGAGAAAATACCATAAGTAAAGGTGCACATCGTGAGAGCAGCCTGGGTTACTGAAAGCAGGTAGGAAGTTGGGACAGCCAAGTAGCAGGTTGGTCACTGGGAGCCTCTGGGAATGGCAACACCTGGATAGGACTGTATGGTGAGGTTTTGTAGAGAATGATCTGGGACAGAAAGGAGGAAATATGATGGGCAGAAAAACAATAGTTTTCAGAATTGTAAAGCATCAATAATCTTATGAGTTTTGTAAAAGGTACCCTAACAATATCTTTTATATGTGTTCTACTTATTATTGCTCTGTAACACATCATATATAATTTGTGAATTTGCTATAACTGTTGTGTGATAGCCTGGTGTAAAGTGGGTCAGGAACCGAGGAAGATCCTTTGGGGACAGCTTACCTTGTCCTGGAAGTTACTCACTTGCATGGCTGAGGCCTTCCAGGGAAGACTGACATGAGGGCTGGAGTCCAGCATGTGCCCAAGCCACTGTGCCTGCAGTGCAGGCTTTTAACTTTGGCAATTGCTCCATCAAGATGTAGGCTTCTAAGTTGTTCAGCATCATCTGGATTTGTCCTGTGGATTGCAGGTAAGTGACAGTCCTGTCCGAATTCAAGCAGAGTAGACAGAGGCTTCCTTCACCTCTATGGGAGCAGTGTCAAAGCTGAGATGTAGAGGACTAGGGGAGGTGGAGACAGTTTGCCGCTGGATTTGGAAAACTATTGGTCCCAGCACTTGCCTAATCATTTTATGTTGATATCATTAAGCCTAGTCATGTAAACATACTTTCACAAGTTCACAGTGACAGCTTGGAGTGCTAACAGACATGGTCCTCACTTGCTTCTCAAATATGAGCTCCCGCCCTATGTTTCAGTGACAAGAGCAGAGTGGAAAGTTTGTCCAAGGGCCCCGCCAATTAAAGAAAGCTGTAGAGGCCCTCAGTCAGAGAACTCCCTCTCTTTGGGAGCTTAGAGATATGTGTCTTTCAGTGAAGAGTGGCACATCAGAGGCTTCCATCTCTATAATTTTCACGTATATGAAAAAAAGCACTTTTCTCCCCGCAATCAGAATGAGAACTGATAATATAATAAATAAATAAAAAGTCCCTCTTCTAGCCCAGGTCCACCAACTTTGTAAGATACAAATACAGCTCTTGCCTTTCAGTTTGTGTTGATCCTTTGAAAAAAAAAAAAGGGAAAGGGGGCTTAAGAAGTTATCAGGGGTATTGGGTGATATTCTTAGGGTTCAGATTTACTGTTGTTGGACAGTTCTTGGTCCACTTTGGATTGTTATTTATAAAGAAGTTGGAACCAATATTTACCCCAACCAGGCAGAATTTCAAATTGTTGGCCAAACTAGACTAAACTAGGATTCGTGGAAACATTTGCCAGGACCTTTAATAGCTGAGTCAGTTTAGAGGTTTAGATGTAAGATTATCAGTGTTCTGGAAAATTCCAAATTTACCAGAGCAACTTCTAGCATAGATGCAAATCTTTGCTATTCTCTCTTCTGTGTCTTATTCATTCTTTTTGCAGAAAAAGGGAGGGAACATTTCATTGTTTCATTTTGGCTTTCATTTGACCTAAATATGCACTATGAAATGCACTGGGAGAGGGTGATGATTAGTTTATGTAATCAGTGTTGGGGGGCTTAAAAGTATAAAAGCAAAATCCAGCATATGTCATGGGTCTCGATACCAAGATTATTCTCTATCTTGGATAAACAGGCAAATGACAATTGCCCTTCACAGTCACAGCTGTAGCTGCTATTGTGTGCGATCCATGAATTCCAAAAATCTCCAGTTCTTCAAAGCTGAACACTGAAAACAGCAGAACTTATTTTTACTTTTCTACCTTTGTTCATAAGACAGTAGAAATCAACAATTGTAATGAAACTACTAACACATTTTGAAAGACACATTAAGTTCCTACAAAACAAATATTGTTAAGATACAGGATTTGCCTTCTCAAACAGTAGTGCAAGTAGCCTGGGTGAGTGAACAGGGCAGGCAAGCCTGCTGAGTTCTGGAGTTGGGTGCAGGGTCTAAAGTTCGAGAGAACTGAGCCCAGGCTTCTGTGAGACTCAGGAAACAGCCACACTGAGCAGAGTGAAAGGTTGGGGAGTGTGAGGGTTAGGTGGAGCGCTGTGCTCCTTCATGGGCACTGCACTCAGCCCAGCTCACAAGCGTGGCATTTGATTGTGTGTGACTTCAAAACCCTGGGACAAAAGGCACAGGTTAGTCCACATGACTCCTGGGTTCTACTTCCGGTTATGCCATACTGATTAGTCACATGTGAAATACCTTATGTTACAGAAATACGCACTCTGGCAGAACTGACTGGATTGTGCTGACATCCAGCTGTGAACTTGTTAAGACCGAGATGAAGAAATGTGAAAGGAGTCCTGACCAGTCAGTATATGGAAAAGGAGTTTTTGAATCTTCTTTGTTCAACTGTTTTCATATAATTTTTTTCTTTTTTCCCAGAAGCAAAACTTCTATCACCTTTTTGTATTGCTTATACTATTATCTAATAAGAAAAACTCCTCCTTTAAAAAATGCATTAAATTTATAAGCAAACATTTAAATAAGGTTAATGAAAAATTTCAGAGTAAATGAATCTAGAGTCCAATAAGGAAAGGAAGTTCACTACCATTTCTGTTGTTTAGTCATCCTGGGCAGGGTAAATTGCTATCCTGGAGGCATCTAGATATTTTAGGAAAAATAAAATCATAAGCTTATTTTTTTCTTTGTTTTAAAAGCCATTTTGAGGCCTGGCAAAAACTCAAACATGTTTGCTGTTTTAGTTTAGTTTTTTTTTTTTTTTTTTTTTTCCTGAATGTTTTGTCTATTAACTTCTGAGTCTAAGTGTAGTTCAAGGGTGGTTTAATCTGCACAATATGCTTCTGATTATTTATATATAACTCATCAAAATGGTGTTTTTTTTAGAATTATTATTGTTCTTCCTTTTTATTTTCATTGAACTTTATGAATTTCTCTTTTAAAATTTCCTTTCTATGACTTTAATGAGTGTCCTTTCCATGGACAACAAAATTTTAAAATTTACATTTTAAAGGCTCAAATTTTGTCAAAACATCAATAGTCCTGAAATGGGATAGGGTACATTCCCCTGAGGAATTTTGGGATTGTTCCAGCGCTGGAAGTAGGACTTTCATGTCGTTTATGACTTGTTTTGCTTCTTGACTTGCCTTTTGTTATTAGTTCTTAAAGCTAATATGGGTGATTTGGTTTTTTAAGAAATGGTGAAACTCAAGAAGAGGCAACCTTCCCTTTGTTTTTAGCCATGACACTGTTTCATAAGTGTATAAACTTTATCTCTAGGGGTTACTTTAAAAGAGACTAGCTCAAAAGCAACACATAGGAAGAATCTGAAGCATTTTTCAGGGCTAAGAAAATAACAGCCGTATTTAGAATCTGTTAGCTTTGAGATATCCTTAAATTCCACTGGCAGCTCAGTCTATTCCCTCCTTAAATCTCTCAAATTTATCTCATTTGGCCTCATCCTGTGTTTTAGTGAGCTTACTCTGCCCTTCCACATTTCATGCATTTGACACCTTCTCAGGGACAGCTACCCCCTCCCCCTAAGCTCTGTTATCAGCAGGACCTCATGGGAGGACAGCTGGTATCCGAGGAGAATCAGGAGGGTCCATGGCTCCTCCCAGGTCCAGATCCCTGTGGGGATGAGCAGCTGACAGCTTCTTATTGCAAAAGGCAGGGTTTGGGACTGGCTCTTGGACATCAGCTGCCCCCAGCAACTTCTCCAGCAGTTTGCGCAATGCTGGTGAATTCAGGGGGAAATTGGAACTTAGTTATAAACCCAAGAGGGGTGGGGAAAGAATTCAGCTTGTATTCTCTGCTTAAAATGACCACCCTGTCATTAAAAAGCAGATTCATTTTTTTCTTACCCATGGACACATTGCTTTTGGACTCCTACACTCACAGACCAGCACATAAGACACTGCCTAGTTTGATTTATATGCCCCCTTTCTAGCTTGACTGATGCTATGGATTGCCTGGGCAAAGACTGTTATTTCCTTTAGTATTTAGCAATGCAGATTATTTCAACTAAATAAAATTAATAACATACCTGGTTTCTTGATTCACTGCCAGGAGTTGGATAGGAGGCCAAGAAAAGCAAAAGGAATGTCATAATTGAAGACCCAATTCATAGATAGGGTTTTGCTTTTGAAGGGAACAGGTCTGTTAGATGTACCTTACATAACAGGTTTACACAAAACAAATGCTCTACCCCTTTAAAATGTATAATTCAGTGTCTTTTTGTTTGTCTGTTTTCATTTTGTGGGTGTATTTACAAAGTTGCCGGCAACTTTGTAGTAGGCAACCACTATCTAATTCCAGGATATTTCGTTACCTCAGGAGAAACCCCAGGTCCCTTCCATTCTCCTCTCTTCTTAGATAATAGTTAACCTGTAGGCATCAATTGTTTTTATCCCTGTGGACTTAACCTATTATGCATAATTCATATAAATGGAACCATATACCATGTAGCCCTCCAGAGACTAGCTTCTTAATGGTTCCAATGTGCCTACTGTATAGTGTGAATCAGCACATTTTCCCTTGTTACTGCTGAGCCATTCCCCCTCCCATTTTTTTTTTTTTTTTTTTTGTATTTTAGGGAGGGGTCTACAGGGTGTTCAGGGTCTCACTACCAGATTGGACTTGTAGTGATCTGCCTGTTTACAGCCTTCCAAGTGCTGGGATTACAGGCATGTGCCACCATGTCCAGTCTCAATTGTCATTTTAGCATGCCCTGGGAGTGTGCCCAGCATGTCAGTGAGCTATATTTTTTTATGGAAGAAAAATAAAACAAAAATTCAAAACAAATAATAAGAAACTGATGATAGTTAATACATTGGTCACTATTATCTTCAAAATAGTTGCCCAATATACAAGATACAGGCATAAAGATTTCTCTAAATGACATTAACACAAATCTTTTCACTGAACTAAGAGAAACTAATAGTATAACTATCTTATATATTGTTTCCTTTTCCCTTCCTTCCTTCTACCCCTTCCCTTAGTTCTAGTTCTTTTCTTTTTGAACAGTTTCTTCCTGTTTCACAATATCTGTAGTACATTTTTGACCTTATTTACTCTTTCACTTGCTCAAGCCAGGGAGACAGTATGGTGTTTACATATGTGAGTCTGATTCATTCTTCATTCCACTTTCAAGTATGGTCTCCAGGTGTGTTCATTTACCTTTCCATTGTATGGGTGTGCTGCATTCTACTCATCCATTTGTCAGATGATGTATTTTGGAGGTCTTTTTGGCTGTTTTAAATGCCATTGATGAACATTCCTGTGCAAGTTCTTGTGTGCACATATGTTTTTAGATCTTTTGGGTATGCACACATCTAGGAATGGAATTGTTTGATCATATGATAACTGCATTTAACATTTTAAAGACCTGCCTCATTATTTCCTAAAGTAGCTGCACAATTCCTAAGAGCAACAGATGACTTTTAATCTCTCTACCTCCTCATTGATATTTGCTACTTAAAAAAAATATTTTAGCCATCTAGTGAGTATGCAATGGTATCTTGGTGGTTTGGTTTGCATTTCTTTGACACTCAGTATAGTTTTGTGTTCTTGTTGGACATTTGTACATCATTTTTAGAGAAATTTTTATTCAAATCTTTTGTTGGTTTAAAAATTATATGATTTGTCTTTCTGTCATGAGTCTTTTGCATGGTTTTCAAGCATTGTTCTTTATCATATGGATTGTCTTTTTACTTCCTTAGTGAACCATTTGCAGCAAAAGGGCTAATTTTGATGAAGTCCACATTATCTATTTTTTTCTTTTATCACTTGTGTTTTTGGTGTCCTATAAAATCGACATTTGTGAATACGTACTCTTGTTTTTTTTGTAAGGGTTTTATAGCTTTTACAATTGGATCTTTGATCCATTTTGAATTAATTTTTATATATGTTGTGAATTAAATATGCTCTTTCTTTCTCACTTTATTACTTTTGATAGCATTTATCTATGTTAAGACAAGGTCTAACTGAGTTGCTCAGGCTGGCCTTAAACAGCTGCTGCCTCTACCTTCTGAGTAGTTGGGGTTGCAGGTGTGTACCACCACATCTGGTTCCATTTTCTGTCTTGTGCGGTGGATATCCAGCTGCCCCAGTACATTTGCTGAGAACATTATTATTCCCTGTAAATTATCCTGGCATCCTTGTTGAAGATTAAGGCTTATTTTTCAACTCTTGATTTCATCCCATTGATCCATAAGTCTGTGTTTATATCAGCACCACACTGTTCTAATTACTGAAATTGAGCAGAAATTTTTGAAGTCGATAGTGTGATTTCTCCAACTTTTGTCTTTTTCATGATTTTTTTGGTGATTCTGAATCTGTTGCATTCCAATACAAACTTTAAGACTAGCTTATCAATTTATACAAAAAAGCAGCTGTGATTTTCATAGTTAAATGGCTACGGTTTTGCTAGAGTATTCATATGTAGAACATATAAAGAACCCAGAAAACTAAACCTTAAAAAACCAAGCAATCCAGTAAAAATGGACAAGTGAACAAAATAGACACTTCTCAAAAGAAGTACAATTAAAAACAGTAAGTATATGAATAGTGTTAAACAGTTTTAGTCCTTTGAGAAATGAAAATCAATCTACATTAAGATTCTGTCTCATCCCAGTCAAAATGACTACCAGGAATGCAAAAAAAAAAAAAAAAAAAAAAAAAAAAAAAAAAAAAAAAAAAAAAAAAAAAAAAAAAAAAAAAAAAAAAAAAAAAAAAAAAAAAAAAAAAAAAAAAAAAAAAAAAAAAAAAAAAAAAAAAAGCAAATGCTAGAGAGAATATGGAGAAAGAGCAACCCTCCTACAACACTGGTGAGAATGTAAACTGGTACAGTGCCTAGGGCAATCAGTGGGGAGATTCATCAAGAAAATTAAAAATAAAATACTATTTGATCTCAATACACAATTCTTGTGTATGTTCCTGAAAGAGTAAAAGTCAACATATCATAGAGATACATATATGTTTATATTTATAACAGTACAGTTCATAGTAGCTAAGCTTTGAAATCGGCCTAGACACCTGTAAGCAGTAGCATGGATAAAGAAAATATAGTGTATATACACAATGAAATATTCAGCCATGAAGGAGAATGAAGTCATGCCACGTCCAGGTAAAATGATAGAACTGGAGATCATGCTCTTAAGTGAAGTCAGCCACTCTCTGAAAGTTAAATATAATATTTGCTCTTACATGAGAAATCTACAATAAGATTTAACGAATAAAATTAAATAAAGGAAAGGGTAAAAAACTAGAAGACAGACTCTTGGGAATGGAGAAAGAAGCAGGAGGTGGGGGTGGGGACAGGAAAAAGGGAGAGGAATCAAAAATGATCAAGATAAGGAGCCAGGCGTGGTGCTGCATGCCTGTAATTCCAACACTTGTGAGGCTGAGGCAGAAGGATCAGTACAGGTTCGAGACCAGCCTGGGCTACACAAGTGAGCTCAAGGCCAGGTTGAACTGCATAGCAAGACCCTGTCTGAAAAAGACAAAACAAAACAAAACAAAAGATCAAGATACATTATATATTGGCATATGGTATGTGCTTGTATGTACTTGTTCCCCAAAATGAATAATACTTACCTGCATCATTAATGTAAGGTAATTAAAAATTAGAAAAAGAGGTTCTGGCCACACACTCTCCTTGTGCCCTCTGCACCCTTTGTTCTCTGGCCTCTGGCTGCCACACCCTGCTCTGAAGACATTGCTGCGACTGTGCCCCCAGCAAATGAGCCTGGCCTTCCAAGGTGGCGCTACGGCTATGCTTCGTGCCACTGTGGAGCACGCCAGGCCCTCGACGTGGGACTCTGAGCGTGCCACCAACTACAAACTACAGCGCCAATGATTGCCCAATATCACCCATGGAGAAAGCTCTTGTGAAGAAGGACATTCATAAAACGTAAAGCTAGATTAATATGCTGAGCTGTAAAAGGCTCAAATAACAGCTTCTATTATTGCCAGTTTTGCCAATAACTCACTGTGATTATGGAACACTGGATTATGTATACAACTACTTTCTCAGTTCAGTGAGAAGAAATTGTTTTGTACCAATGATTAGAAAAATCATCACGTCTACTCCCTGTGCTCTGTATAACTACTACGAGGACAATGGCTATGCATTGTATCAAATACTGGAAACTGTCACATTGTTATTTCTTATTAAATACAATAAAAAAAGGACATTCAGATCGCTCTTCCCTCTGGGTGTTATGGCAGAGTGGCTCCACGCCCGGGTTTGGCTTCCAAAACTTCACAGATGTTGGAGCTGGGGTCATAGAAGAAGATTACAGAGGAAATGTTGGTGTCGTGCTGTTTGATTTTGGCAAAGAAACGTTCCAAGTGAAAAAGGGTGACCAAATGGCCCAGTTAGTTCGGAATGGACCTATTACCTAGAGATGGAAGTGTAAGGCTTCGATGACATGGAAAGGGCCCTGGAGGCTTTGGTTCCACTGGGAAGAACTAAATAAAGTTTAGGCTAAAAATGAGAAAATGCCCTTTTTTCTTAAAGGTAGACTTTTTAGCTAAGGAGCTTTGGTGTTTTACACATCTGTAAACTTAAAATTTTTAATTTGCTTATGATGAAGGGAAGTGGGTTTCTGTTAGCACCGCCTAGAAACTTACTTTCTTGTTTTATCTGCATTTGAGGGTTGTATGTAAATCTGATTTGTGGTGAGCTAATGTGAAAAGAAAAGTCAGATGTATATGCACTACACATCTGTAAGTAACTAATTTAATTCAATAGACAATGTTTCTTTAAAAAATTAGAAAAAGAAGGATGCAGAGAGTTTATGACTCAGTCACTGCCCTTACATCTACCATAAACAGTAAGGTACAACAACTGGGGAATGTGACAGTGAGTGACTTATAGATGTTTTGAAACAGGAAGTACATTTTAAGGTACATTTTCAGGTGATTGTTAAGGACCAAGCTAGGTCACTTGCTTCTTAAGGTCTTTCCATAGTAGCTGACATGTTGCTGTCTTATACATAGCAAAGATTTTTACTGTCATTAGATATTGTCTATCTCTGTGGAGCAAAGAGTTGAGTGGATACAAATAGCGATGTACAGGAGACCTCTTGACACAACAGTGGGAATATTCAAACCCACATCTGGGCACCGTGCAGGATGAGATGCTGTGGGGAACACCACTGCTGGCCATAGGGAACAGAATGGCTTGTACTTTTTACACTTGATCTTAGCCAAAAGGCCAAGAAGCAATGGCTTGTACTTTTTAACATGCGATCTACAGGCTGTGAGCTGCTGTCCAAGGAGGCGCTGTTTTCCCTTCTCACTGTGTCCTCTGTGTACGCTGTCAAGTTTCCGGTGGCTGGATGATAAGAGAAGAAGTTGCTGTCCAGTGGCTAATGGGATGTGTGCTTCATATTCTTGTGGATTAGAGACTTTTTTCTTTTTACATCAGATATTACAAATAAGAACATATCATGAACAATAGCTTTTAGGATAATAGTTTTATAAAATGTAAGCAATTCTCAGACCAAAAAGTTAGAGAACTGCAGTAACAAGCCAATCCTTGGACATCAGTAATAATGTATCATTTGATTATTTTCTCCATGATTACCTTGCTGGTTCTGCATATATTTTTCCTTCCATTTATGTTATTTGTTTAATTCATTTTTTATTTTTTAGGGAAGTGTTTACAGGATGTTCAGGGTCTCACTATTAGATTGGACTCATAGTGATCCTCCTGTTTTCAGCCTCCCTAGTGCTGGGATTACAGGCATGTGCCGCAACACCTGGACTTGGTCACTGGCTCACAGTGCCCTAGTGGCAGGGCTGACACGGTATGTGGGTCTCAGGATCAAACCCTGGACCCTGCACTTGCTGAAGCAGATGCTTAGTCTGCTGAGCTATCTTCCCAGACCTCTGTTTCTGCATATATTGCTGAAGCCTGAGGACAGTTCACTGCAGTTTCTTGCCTTGCTGATGAAGAGTCTGACCCTGAGAGGGGATCATAATTGCTAGTACATTGGATGGCCAGTGGTAGAGCTGGGATTGAACCCTTTGCATCTTATTTCCTGGGTTGTGTCTTAGGATCCTGCAGTTGTGGAGATTCAAAGGATATTAAACTTTATAGTGAACTCTTGCTCTGTGTTCTGAGGAGCCACAAGTCTAGGGTACTGAGCACATTTTTACAAACCAGTTTTGGATCATGAATGTTTAGCTGGTTGACTGGAACAAAAAACTAGCACCATAATTGAGTCCATAATATTCCCAGAGAGCTTGCCTACATGCTCCTAGCTTTTTCAAAGACAGAGTGATTGGCTGCCCTATGTCTTGACCTTCTTAGATTCATGACTGGTGCAGGGGGAAGCTAGCTCACACCTGGAAAACCCTCATGGTGGGGCACCTTAATCGTGAGATCTCTCCTGAGTGAAACTTGGGGTGAGAGAGCAGACAGCCAGGAAGCTTAGGACAGGCTCACACCTTGGGATTCTGGCTCCTTTTCATGCCAGTGGCTTTACTTTCCACATTTAAGACATAATGGGGGATTAAGAAAATCAAAATGAGTTGGAGTGGAGGTTTGTCTCAGTCAATTTTAAAAACAAAGAAAAAAGAACAGACAAGAAGTGCAACATTTGCATACTGTATTTATTTAAGAATCACAGAATGTTAGGGATATATTATATTATATAATGTTATTTATTAGGCAATTATCATTACCTAATTAATTTTCACTAGTAAAACTGTCTTTCAAATATTTCCATTTAATACATGTGAGACACACAAGAAGCCCCAAGATTTGATTTGGCTCGTGTCTCTATGCCTCCAAGCCTGCCTTTGTGGGTACCCTGGTGCCCTCACCCACAGTTCCAAGGTATACTAAAGAGCAGAGAACGAGCGATTTGGTTGAGACCTTACAGTTGGTTTACAACAAAGACAGTGTGCTTTTTTCCCCCTTTCTCCATATTTTTCATATTTTTAAGTTTTGAAGACTAGCAAAAGTTTTTTAAAGGGAGGAGGCATTGAGGAATAGTAGGGGTAGAAAAAGTTGAACATAGCCCCATCTTCATTTTATTTTGATAAGTAAAGATTTTAAGTGTCCACAACCATTTCTGTGGTTAGCACATCCCATGAAAAGATATTTATGTCTATTTTAACATCCTTTGAAAAGTCTAAGTTTAGTTTTGTGTACTTTATTTTTTCCTACTTTCCCTTATTTTAAAGTAATGTGGGATAAATGTTAGCAAAAGCCACCTTCTCCTCAAGATGTTTGTCTTCTGCATATATATATATATATATATATCCACAGATACGCTTCACTCATATTTTTTTTTTCCAGCAGGCAGGCACTTATGCCACTGAGCTATATGCCTGGCTCCATGAAGAAGACAGAGGAGAACAGCTGGTAGTGAGCTTTCTGTTACTGTGACAAAATATTAAAGCAATCAGCTTTTAAAGAGAAAAGATGTGTCTTGCCAGACAGTTTTGGAAGTTTCAGTTGTGATAGAATATACTACATGGTGACTAGGAAGTAAAATACAGGAAGACTGGGGTCCCAGAGCTCCCATGGAGGTGTGCTTCAGTGACCTGAACATCCACCGAAACCGGTTTATTCATGTTTGCACCTCCCAATAACATCAAGCTGAACACAAAACCCTCAGCACAGGCACCTCTTGGCAGGTTCCCAGATCCACACAATAATTTTAGACCTTCCCTGTCTTCTCCTTGTAAGATAGTGCTATGGCTTGAATGTATCCCTGAAAAGTTCACATATTGGTGTCTTAGTTACTCTTCTTTTATTGCTGGAATAAAATACCTGACACCAAAAATTGAGGAAGGAAAGTGGAGTTAGTGGAGGTTTCAGTCCATATTCAGCTGGCTCAAAGGCAGAGTAGCACATGGCAGAAGGGGGAGCAGTTCATGGCAATAGGAAGTAGCAAAGGACAAAGACAGGAGCAGCAGTTGAGGCAGCTAGCAAGCCTCTCTTCCCTCCTTACATTTGTAAGATTTTCTTCCCCATAATCCCAGCACTGGGTCAAGAATTAATCACAAACTGTAGAAGCCGCCCCATGACTTCATGAGGCTTTGGGAGGACACATACACACAAATCAAAACAATTAGAAACTTAGTCATCGCATGCATTTTATGGTGTTTAGAGGTGAAATCTTTGGGAATTGATTGAAATTTAATGAGTCCTGAGGATAAAGCCTCCATGATAATGGCAAGGATTGTGTAAGAAGAGACTTAGTGGAACTGGCATGCTATCTGCTTTCACTGAGAGGCACTGAGAAGGCGCTCAGCAGAGGCCAATATCACACTTTTTGGTCTGTCAGCCTCCAGAAGCATGAACTAAATAAACCTTTAGATGACCCAACCTCAGATATTTTGCTATAATGATAGAGGATAGGTTCAAGAAGGTAATATGAACTCTGCTTCCTTGTTCTTTGAGCAGAAGTTGGCAATTGTAACATTTCTATCTGGACCCCAGCATGGGCTGCAGCAGTCCTCTTAGAGTTTCATGTGTCTCTGTCTGTGTTCATACCAGGTCAGTACTGGCCTAGTGCTCACCCAACTGCATCTTGTGCCCATTTGAATGGAACCAATGAGAACCTAGAGTGTGGCTTTCCACCTCATTTTTACATGAATTTCAAACCAACACTTCAATAATGCAGCACAAACTTCATGTGAAGGCAAATGCTCCCTGACTGTCTAAACTTCCATGAAGAGAGAGCTGAAAGAAATCAGCGCTTTTAATTTTTATGTGAGCTAAACCCAGTTGACCAGGTGAGATGAGGAGGAAGAGGTGTCCCTGCACAGGTCCCTGCTTGCTTCCATAGCCAAAATGAGCCATGGTGCAGTGGTAAGATCAGAGTTGGCAAGTGCAGTGGTACCAACCTGCTTGCCATTGTAGGTCCATGTACGTGAAAATGCTTTCCTCAAGCTACTAAATTAAGTCTTTTATATTATCCAAGTGGAATACAAAATAGTAAAAACAAAACAAAACATTAGAACTGATACAGAACTTCAAACAATAGGAATTTGACAATGCTTGCTGTATAGCATAATGTTGCCTTTTAATTAGTTGTGTAGATTACCGTCCTTTTCCTCATCTCACATATAAGCACACAAAATTGGCAAACAAAAGTTATAAGAAATTTAAAAAGACAAGAAAAAATTTAAGCATCAACTGCTCCCTTCTGTAGACCAGCAGAAATCAGCAGTGCATTTATCCAAGCCATCCTGCATACATACATAAATATATCTCTTCACCATCCTCCCTTTCCTGTCCTTTTCTTCGTCCCAATTTTTCCTTCCCTTTAAACATATTCTTTCCCTTTCACAGTATTTACTGTACCTTTGTGTTAGTAATTTTGTGTTAGTACTTCTATAATACTCTTTTTATGTCTATTGTGCTGACTCCTGCTATGCGCTTGACGCCTATTAGTATTATACTGTTTTTCTTTGCACCATCTTGTAGCTGCTGAATTATTATTTCATGAATCCTTGATATTTTTAGGAAATCTTTCATGTTCACCTATACAATGCTGTCTTTAAGATCTAAAAGTCTAGCTTCAGTTTTGTTCAGGCAGTTTTGCCAGCTTTCAATGGAAATCATAATTTCCTAGACACCTATTTGATTCTGTTTCATGCATTCTAATTATGTTCAATGTTTCCATCATTTTATATTATTTTTTCCAAAAATCTATGCCTTCTGTAGATATACTGAGCAATTATTTCATGGTTGATGTCATTTTTTTAACCTGAGAGATTATTTCTGATGTGATTTCTTCTATAGCCTGATGCAGTTGTTTCTTTACATTCATTGCTATGATTTCATAAATGTTGGGTATGTGATTTGCAAGTTCTTCTATGTTCTTGTGTGCTGGGTTGGCTGGAGATCTTAGGATGCCTTTTGCTACTTCATGTTTACATTTTTGAGGCTCTCAATGTTTCCCCAGACTTGCCAGTGAGGGAAGGGAGGTGGGGTATGGGTCATGCAACTGTGGAGGTGGCAGAGTGTGTTCACCAAAGCTCCTCCTGTGTGGAGTTCAGTGTGGCTTCCACCATGGTAAGGTGAAGGGAGAGCCATCCACAGCTCAGGAAGGGTCAGAGTATAATGGGGGTGGCTCAAATTCTACAAAGCTCCAGAGATGGTGCTGAGGGTGGGGCAGGACTCACCAGGTCCTCATAGCTGTACAGTATCTATCTGCCTCCTGTAGTGGTGGGATAGGCTGCTGCAGAACAACAAAGCTTTTTGTGCTCTTGCTTGTGGGCAGGTCCTGGATTCCTCAGTTAAACCCTAGCAGAAAAGGGGATCCTCCAAATTAAGTTGACCAGCATCCTAGGAGGATGACCAAGAGAGGAAACTGAATGACCAGTGAAATGGTCAGAATTCCATTCCAAAGTTGTGGGGTAATTTTAGACTCTCTGGGATGCTGAAAGTCTGAACTAAAGCAGGCTATAGAAGTTTCTTAGATCAAGCTTTCTGGACCCAAAGTGTGGTTCGCTTCATCTTTTGCTGCTCATGATGACCTCTGTTCTGATTTCGCACATTTGCATTGGTTGGGGAGCTTTGGGTCTAGTCTAGGCTTTTGCTGGGCTGCTGAGGGTCTCCTGTGACTTGTGGTGATAATGGTGGTTTAATCAAGGTTGAAGGTGCAATTAAAGTAACCAAGTTAGTACTTCCTGAAAACCTACTGAGTGTAAAGCTCAATCCAACTCCCTTATTCTTTCTATCTTGTTGGTGGTTATGGCACAAGGAAAACTGACAAGAATTGCAGGTAAGCTCTTAGGAAGGGTCATACTGATTTGTGTGTTCTTTTATTTAGCTTGAGTTATCCATTGTATTCTATTTGCCAAAGGCTTTAACTATGGTCTCACTGAGATTTTCAATCTAATTAGATCCACTTAGAAGGCAGCTTGTAAAACATTGAACATTACGGTTTTAAAAAGATGAGCTTCCTATTTGCCAATATTTGCCTGGAGAAATGTCTAAAGTTTCAATAACCCTCTCCACTGTAAGTTAAGAAGGATTTTTTTTTCTTTTTTTTTTTTTTTTGGCTGGCTCAGGCTGCCTTAAGCACACATTTGGTAAGGTTTGTGGAGCTTGGGGTCGAACCCTTGTCCCTTGTGCCTGATAATGTTTGCTTGAGCAGGCACTTAAACAACAGCTAGCCCACAGGCCCCCCTCCACTGTCAATTAATGACATCAATTAATATGAAGTTGTATAATGTAAGGAACAAAAACGGATCAGGATTTTTGATTCCAAAATTCCACCAAGCCTATAACAAAGGATGCAGTTGATCTATTTAACAGATACATATTTACATATTTTGAAGTAGTGAAATTAAGTAAAATAAGAAAACTTTTCAAATTTAATGTCTGTTCCAGGGACTGGTCATTCAAAAGAGAAATTTTCTTAGTGGAGCTGAATAGTATGTTTTTCTGCTCTATTTTTCTTTGGAGGCTTATAACTCCTGTTTTTCCTGGGGCAATGGTATATTTTTGTTCTTGTTGCTATAATTGTACACCAGCTCATAGGGAAATAGATATGGGATCCTTGATATGATATGTTTTCCTAAAAAAGCCTTTGTTTTGATTCTGTTATAAATAGGGCCACAGATATATAAAGCCAATCCCTCAGGTTCAGCCCTGTTCACTTAATACTGATCAGGACCTCTTTCCCTAAAATGAAAAAGCAGTTGGTTTGGTCTGAGTGTATTGTTAGTGTAACTTATACAGAAGGGCAGATTGAATGGTTGGCTTGAAGTGATTAAAAAGGTTGCTAAAAAAAGGCTAAGCCCTTTGATACAGGAAGAGTACCCAGGAGCAGAACTTGTGCTGTATTCCTGTATTATAGCAGAGAACAGGGCTGGATTTTCAGAAAAAAAAAAAAAAATACAAGGAATGTAGGGTAAGAATTGCAACTGGGTATAGTTAAAAGAAGGTCACTGTAGAGGTCACTGTCATTTTCAGTGATGCTGCAACTTCATTCATGTGGATTTTCATGGGTGTGGTTGAAACTCTGTGGACAACTGGGTCTAACTAGGGTGGGCTTGCCCTGTGGCTCTGACTGTAGGAGATAGGGCAGGTGATGGAGCAGCAGAAAAGAGTACATGGCAAAAGTGTTAAGAATGAACTCTGGAGTCTACTGTGAAAGAGGCAAGGTATAGCAAGATGCGTGCACTGGCCTGGAGGACCTTCAGGATGAGAAGCTCCTGAGGGTGGACCCTGTGGAGGAGGTGATCAGAGACCAAGACTGAGATGTTGACCTACAGGTCCTGCTGGAGTCCCAGATATGACCAGAGCAGTGTTGACACAGGTGGAGGGAGCTATTATTGTTAAACTGAAGGACCCTGAACCCTGTACTCCTGAACAAAATAAAGGCCTCAGAAACACACAAAACCCAATCATCTTTACCACTAAAATTCAGTTGTGGGGGCCTGGCGGGATGGCTCAGTGGTCTAAAGCGCCTGCATGGGAAGGCTTGGGCGGCTTCAGGGACGGCGGTTCGATCCCCGGCACCACATGCTGCGCCAGCTCTGCCCTCGGGGCGGGCTGAGCCAGCCATAAAAATGAGTGGATAAACAAACAAAGGTTCTGAAACAAGAAAAAAATAAATAAATAAAATTAAAAAAAAATTCAGTTGTGTGTTCACGGGCTTGTACTGAGTCTAAAACAAAATAAAGTACAGCAAAGCAAAGCAAAGCAAAGCAAAGCAAAACAAAACCAACCAAGCAAAAAACATTAAAAATAAAAAGAAGAAGCAAATGGTAACCAAAAGAAAACCAAGCACAACAATACTGATAACTGATAAAAATAATATCTAAGGGAAAAGTATTAAATAAGAAAAAGAGTTATTTCTATTTGGTGGAATTGATAGTCTACAAAGATATTACTATAGCCAACCTCTATGTTCTTAACAATGTGGATTAATATATACAGAAAGTAAAAATATTAAGGAAATACAAATTCAGTCACAATGATGAAAATTAGTCAGTTACCACAATGGGTATAATTTATAAGCAGCAGTGATAAGTATATTTATGCAAATGTATTCGTACATATTTAATTTGTTTTCATTTTAGAATCTATAGGTAGCTCCTAACCATGTGTACTATGAAAATGGCAAAAGTCCCACTCACTGCTAGAAAAAAACCAAAATTATTAACAGGTTGATGATTATTGCAGTTACACCAAAGCCTAAGTCACAAAATCTAAAAGTGAAGGAATAAAGTCTGCTGCAGTAATTAAATAGGACTCCACATCCAACTTTGATTAAGTTTCTGTTTATGTATGAGACAAAAACCTTAGGAGTCATTAAATTCCCATTTTAAGTGGTGGCCAGCTGTAAATTAATACTCAGGCTTACTTGGCTTCTCACTGTTGGTGCTGTGCACAGCATCCTGGATGTTTTATTTTTCTTTCCTTGACTCTTGCTCCATTCCCGGACTCTCATTTCCTCTTCTCCTGAGTTTTGCTTGGCCTCATTTTAGAATTAAAAAAAAAAAAGTATCTTCTGTCTTTTACTCATTGCTTTAATTTACATTTTAGTCTATTTTGTATTTGTTTCTACAATAAGTTCAATTGATTTATTGCCTGTTTTCAGAAAGTTTACGCAACCCAAGTAAAATGTGATGCAAGACATGTCTACGTTAGAGGTTATAACAAGGCTTGATTTTGTGTTGGCACTCTAAGATGGGTGATAGTACTAATGGAGTGGACACCCAGCATGGGCATTTGCAGGGCTGTCTTAGCAGATGCTGATCTGGGTTTTGCATCCTGGTGACTTGAATATGAAAGATGAATGTGAGTGCAGGTAACTAGCCCATATGTACCCCCACCTCTCATTTCAAAAACCATAGGATGGAACGGTTTTATTCCTTCCACTAACCCCACTTCCATACTAACTGTACTTGATTATATTAAAAGAAATGTATAAATCTTACACTTTTGGTAAATGAATTTTTGAGTAACACATGCCCTAATTAAAATATACGATGATCTATTACCTGGAAAATTGGTCTATGATTCTCATGGAATTATCATCCCAACCTCTCCTCTCTAACTTCAGAAAATCCCTTTTCTGCTAATCAGAGTAATACATGGGGTTTTAGACTGTGCTATAGCTCATAGAGCATGTATTCAAGATTTTGTGGTACATATCTGTGTTTTAATAGTTTGGTACTACTTCATTTCATGTGGATGTACCGAATTTTGTGTTTATTCATTTTCCTATTAATCAGAATTTGGGCTGTTTCTAATTTTTGCTTATTATGAATAAAAAGCTTTTTAAAGGACAAAGCTTTCTGTGAACATACATATCCATTTCTCTTGGTATAGCTCTAGCAACGCTAGTGCTATGTCATAGGGCAGCTGGACATTCAAATTTATCAGTATGTTAAATTACTTTCAACATGATTACAGACTTTTAAACACTCCCCAGAAGTGTAGGATGGTGCCCCCCCACTCTTACTAACACTTCACAGAACTAGTTTTAATTTTTCTCCCTTGCCATGAGTTTATAGAAATATCTTATTTTGGTTTTCCTTTGTATTCTCTAATGACTAATGATGTTAAATACTTTTTAATATATTGGTTGACTGTTGAATCTCCTTTTTGGTAAGATGCTCATTCAACTCAATAACTGATTTTTAAGTCATTTCTGTCTTTGTGATCTCATTTCTCTTGGAAGAAAATGAACAACCAGTATGCTTTGACAAGAAGCCAACTAGATGCCTAGATTACTAAAGGCTTTTAATTTCAATGTTGTCACCCACTGTTGTCAATGTATTATTCACATTTTACAGAGCAAGAAGCCAAGTTCAGATATACTGAAAACCCTGGAAAGTTTGAACTTTCCCATCTTGAAAGATAAGGCCTCTGCATAAATTTTTACTTGAGAAAATGGAGGGAACAAAATTAGCAGAGAAAGTATCATATTTTTGAAATAGGTCTTGGCTTAAAAAATTTTTTTTTTTTTGTGCATGGTGGTTGATATACATCTAGATACGTGGGGAACTGAAATTGGAAGATCATTTGAGCTCATGAGTTTGAGGCCAGTCTAGGCGACATAGTGAGACCCTCTCTTAAGTATTTAAAGACAAAATTTAAAATGAACTTTTATTTTATAGCAGTTATATACCTACAGAGAATTTCTGAAGACACAGAGTTTTCGTGTACCCATTGGTCTTATTTTTTTAAAGCTTTATTGAGATACACTTCAAATGCTATACAATATCTCATTTATAGTGTGCAATTCAAGCGTGCACTATATTCACAAAGATATGATGTTCAGCTATCACTTATTTTGTTATATTTTTATCACTTCAAAATGAAACTTTGAAATAAGGACCAGCATCTACAGTTCAGTTATCTCCTCCTCACACTGATGGAACTCCTCTCAACTGTATGCATTCATCTATTTCTATCTATAAAGATTAACATGTATTAGATGTTTAATATGATCTGAGTTGTACAAAATATGATCTTTGGTGACTGGTTTCTTTAGGTCCCAGCTATTTTAACACTTGTGGCAAAAGATTATTTTCCATCACCAAGACACCTGAACACTGCGCTCTGCCCTGTAGACCTTCTTACAAGTAGCCGTGCTATGTGACCGAGCTCTGACCAAAAGGCTTGGAATATTTCTAAGGCTTGCTTTTTAATATATTATGATAATCTTTCTTTTTCAAGTTTTTTGTATATTTAAAATAAGTGTAATTATAGATTCGTGGGGGTACAGCATCATATATATAACACATAATGACCAAAATCAGCGTAATTCACATATCCATCAGCTCAGATATTTATTGTTTCTAGGACTGGTCTTTGATAATCAAACTAGACTAAGTATCCTAGAACCCCATCTTCATACTTTTCTGATACTTAGGCTGATTGAGGAGAGTTCAGAAGATATGAAAGGTGACAACACAAGATGGGAACCTAAGCAAGAATCAAAGCCCTGTTCTAACCCCTACTGGATGACATCTTGGGAAATACAGAGATTTATTATATGAAAGTAACTAATGAAATGTAGGCCATGTTTGCTTCAGCAGCTAATCTTATTTACCTTTCCTACTAAAAACTCTTTGAAATTCCATTACTGTGAGTGTCTCCAGCATACCTAATACTCCAGAGATGCATTCCCTTTGTACAACATTGATTGGTCTCTCATCTAAGACAAATAATGAGGAGTCTAGTTATTGTAAGCTAGTGCTACTGCATGTAGAACCAGCACATATCTTGGTACTTTCAAGCTGTCTGAAAAACAGATATTTCCCGAGCTTTTATATGGTATTTAGTTGAAAAGAGTCAGGACATTTAATCAAATAACTCATATATATCCCGAAACATTTACTAATATCCCTAGAACAAATTCTCGAAGCTTAGCATTTATTTTGGTCTCTTTGCTCTGTAATCTCTGAGATGTAAGAGATTCTAGGAAATAGGAGGGAAAGTACTGTGTACATTGCAGGGCACTTTGTGAATTATAAAAATCTGTCCAGTTCTAAAGATCAAAACTCCTACCCATCTGGGACATATAAATTCTAGCATTAGAATTTATGAGGGGGTTATCTTGAATTATGTGTTGAGTGTTGGGTTTGGCACATAATAAATAAAACTGATCCTCACAGGACAGTAGATTAATATCCAGGGGAAGAAATCAGCCATCTCTGGAATTTAAATGGGAGGATGCCTGCCTGAATTTTTTCAGGGAGGAAAAAAAGCTCCCTACCCCCAGAAATGGAATTAAGACCCTTTTCTTAACCCCATATGAACTCATCCCTATGGGAGGAGATATTATTTATCTGCACAAGTTCTGGAAAAACAGCTGTAAAATGTGGCTATTCCTTTGGGCCTATGCTTTTTCAGATCTTCCTGCCCTCAAAAAGGTGCATCTGTAGTGCATCCTGTGCTAGCTTCACCAGTGACCCTGGATTCATCGGCACAGTTATGAAGGCAGGGATTAGGAAGCCAAGGGAGGTGAGTTATACAGATCACATCATCCAGCATCTTTGATTAGCTATTCACATTTTCATCTGCATCTATGTGACCTTTTATTTCTTAACTGGTTTTGAACTTGGAGGGTGTGTGTGTGTGTGTGTGTGTGTGTAGGAGGATAGTAAAAATATTTACTGGTCCCTAAATTTTAGCAGCTGCATAGCTAATATGCTGCACGTGATGTACGAATCAGTGAATCCTGCAGCAATGGCTATCAGCAGTTGGAGCATGTGTTTGATTTCAAATATGGCACTTGAACTTGCATATAATTTCAAAAGAAAGCATTTTTGAGTTTTCTCAAGTAGATCAAAATTCCTCTAAGGGAAACAAATTTTCATGATAATTAAAATCAGCAGAGGAGGTGTGGCTGCTGCCTTCATTCTGGAACATGAGGCTCTGCAGCTTTCTCCTCAGTGTAAAGCCCCACACCCTTGTGATTTTGGGGCTGCAAAGGTCGAGCACCTACCACTTCCTGTGATGCCCTGAAGACATCTTTCCTCTTCTCCTGTTCCTCCTGGGCAATGGAGATCTCAGCTCTATCTTTTCAGTCCACAGCCCTCCTGGGATTTTCTTTCTGGCCAAACTCACAATATTTTAAATCATTCTGCTGGGCTCTTTGCTTTTCATTCTCAATATATATTTGACAAAGAGCCCCCAGCAATAACCATGCCACTGTCCCAATATTTGACTGCTTTGAGATTTAATTTGAAAGATTAATTAGTCCTCCACGTTTGAGTTCAGTCTCAGGCAAAATTTCTTTTTTTTTTTTCTGTCTTTTTGAGACAGGGTCTCGTTAAGCAGTTGAGGCTGGCCTTGAGTTCACTTTTGTAGCCCAGGCTGGTCTCGAACTCGCACTGATCCTCCTGCCTCAGCCTCTCGAGTGCTGGGATTACAGGCGTGCACCACCACGCCCAGCTTCAGGCAAAATTTCTTGACATGGGCAAAATTCTGCCAAACTTTCTGGTAAGTCAAAACACAAATGATCTGGAGCCCAACAGCCAATGAAGTCCTTCTTCCCAGCAGAAATCTCCCCAGCCTTGTCCTTACAGGCAGGATTCCTCTCAGTCTGTGGTCTGAGCTCTGACCAGAATCTCCCGTATAGGAAAGCCAAAGCTCTTCCAGTACTTCTCTTATGGGTGAAATCTCTAAACTTTTCCTATTTCTTCCCACAAACCATTTCCAAAAGCTTGTAATCTACATGGTCAGGTGTAGCCACAGCAACAATCCCACTCCTCTGGTACCAAAATCTGTATTAGTTACTTTTGTCTTTCATTGCTGGGACAAATACCAGACATGCAAGCTTAGGGGAGGAAAGGTTTATTTAACTCACAGTTACTGGAGGTTTCAAGATGCTGACCCCACTTTATAGGATCTGGAGGAGAGGTTGGGGTGCTGCCATGTCCAGGATGACTCACTCCATTACCTCTGACAGACTGTCACCTGAGGGGAGACCTCTGCTAGCGTGTGCTGTCAGTTTAATGGTTTGCGCCTCTCTTGGCCATGGCCCTCAAGCCCCATCTTGGTCTTTTGGCCTTGCCCCTTGAGCCATGTGCTTGACAGCCCCATGATTTACATGAGGCTTTGGGGAGACAACTACATACAAACCATAACATTCTGCCCTTGAGTGCCTGGATTTCTGAGCAATGGACATATGTCTGCGTGGGTTCAAACCCCACTCTTGGTACCATATTCTGTTTTAGTCCAGGTTTTACTAGAGGAACAGATTTAATACAAGGAACAGATATAACATAAGATGTACTAGTTCCAGAGTCAGATGAGGAAGTGTGCTGAGAGATTCTGCACACTGCGAACTGAAGAATTCAGTCCCAAGGCTTTTATACTCACTGCAATGTTCCATCTTTAACAGTCTCTACTGGTCTTTACCGGATTCTATCAGTTTATACTGGTATCTAATAGTCTCTAATGGTCTCTAATGGTCAGCCATTGTGTCTACAAGAGAAGACTGAAGAATCTGCTACAGAAAGCTGAAGGATCCAATTTGGAGGCTGATGAGTCTGTGCCAGGAGATAAAGTCCAAGCTGAGTTATTCTGGGACAGGGCCCTCTTGGCGCACAGTGTGAAACAGCTAGGCAATGCAGCCAAATTGATAAAATGTATCGACCACCACACATCCAGGCACGTTGACACAGTGTATTGACTACTATATCATTATTTGCATATGATATGATATCCTACATAGAAGAACCAAAGAATTCTACCAAAAAAATCTTAGAATTAATAATGAACTTTAGCAAAGAGGTAGGATATAAGATCAATACAAAAATATCATTAGTATTTGTGTACATCAACAATGAATGGGATAAAAAGGAAATTAGGAAAATAGTATCATTCACATTAGATTCAAAGCAATGTACTATTTTTTAAAAAACACAATAATTTAAATAGGAATTAACCTAATTAAGGAAGTGAAAGACCCCTACAAAGAAAACTTCAGTACTCTAAAGAAGGAGGTCAAAGGGAATAACATAAAATAGAAAGATGGACAAGCAGAACCAGTAGGGTCGAATTGTTATACTTTCAAAATACTTTCACATTATGATTGTTGTTCTTGCTTTTGTTTTTACTCTTCAAATTAAATTAAGAAAAGAAATACTTGATAGTGCATTTTGTTAAGACTTTAGAACTACAGTGCCAGGTGTGGTGGCACATGCCTGTAATCTCAGCACTTCGGAGGCTGAGGCAGGAGGATCAGTGGAAGTTTGAGACCAGCCTGGGCTACAAAAGTGAGCTCAAGGTCAGCCTGGACTGCATAGTGAGACCCTGTCTCAAAAAAGAAAAAGAGAAAAACAAAACAAAACAGAACTACAGATGCCATTCTTTTTTTTTTTTTTAAACATCATATATTACATTAGTGAAGCCCTGACAGGACAGATTATATATCTCATTGTTATCCAGTTTAAAGCCAGGGGAAGATGATTGGTTATGAACTTATTTGCATTATTTCATTTCTTTAAGCCTTTAACACCTCGTCTATAAAATGGGGATAACATATATCTCTTAAAATAGTTATACAATTTCAATGCAGTCCAAATCAAAATAATGTCAACATACTTTGTGCATCTAGAAAAAATAATCCTGTAATTAATATTGAATCAAAAAATAGATCAGATGTTATAGCAATACCTGACTTCAAGCTATATTACAATTTAACATTGATAAAAATGGTACAGTACTGGAACAAAAACGGATTCATGGGTTGACATAAATGAGCTTAGGATTTTCTCAGTTACTCTTCTCTCATTTCTGGGATAAAATACCCAATGCCCAAAATTAAAGAAAGAAAGGTTTCTTTAGCTCACAGTGGGTGGAGGTTTCAGTCTATACCAAGTAGGCTCCAAGGCAGAGTGGCACATGGAGCAGAGCAGTCATTCATGGCAGTTGTAAAGAGCAAGGAACAAAAGGAGACATAGCAACTGTGGCTTTTAGTAAGCCTCTCTCCCCTCCTTACATTGTAATTTAGATCACCTGCCTAGGGTGGGTACAGCAGCCATACCCACAATAATTAATTCCAAACTCTAGAAGTTGCCCTATGACTGCATGAGGTTTTGGGGGTGGGATACCTAAACACAAACCATAACAAGGATACAGAAATTTGCCCAGTTAACTTCAGCTATTTGAGCTTTAACAAGAGCCCAAAAGCACAAGTGGGGAAAATCAGTTATCTGTATGCAAAAGGTTGAAATTGGACCTTTATTTCTAACCATATACTAAATTAAGGTAAAAATGGATCAAAGATCTAAACATTAAAACAGAAACATTGAACATCAAAACTACTGGAAGATAAAATAGGTAAAACATTGAAGACATAGGTGGAGAAAAGATTTTCTAAACAAAACCTTAATTACACAATAAATAGCAGCAAGAATGGACAAGTGAAATTGTATCAGCCCCCAAAACTTCTATATGATAAAAGAATCAATCAGCAGAATGAAGAACAACTTATAGAATGGGAAAAAAAATTTGCTAATTTTTCTTCAATCAGAGAATTAATATCTAGAATATATAAAGAACTCAGAAACTTAAACCACCTAAATTTAGTTTCAGAACTTTTGTTTGTTTGTTTATTTATTTATTTATTTATTTTTATGGCCGGCTGAGCCTGCCCTGAGGGCAGGGCTGGTGCAGCATGTGGTGCCGGGGATAGAACTGCAGTCCTGAAGCCGCCTAAGCTTTCCTAAGCAGGCTCTTTAGACCACTGAGCCATCCTGCCAGGCCCAAAACCACCTCAATTTAAATAGCCAGTCAAAAAATGTGCAAGAGAAAGGAGCAGACACTTCACAAAGGAAGAAAGTTAAATGATCAATAAATGTGTGAAAAAGTATTCAACATGTGTGGTCATTAGAGAAATGTAAATTTTAAAAGAACTGCAAGATTTCACCTTACTGAAGAAAGAAAGGCAATCCTTTCTACTTTTTTAAGTATAGAGTCTACATGGTCTACACAGTCAAACTATGTACATGAGACATTTGATTCTCCTGTATTCAGCCTCCAAGCTCTGGGATTATAGGCACATACCAGTCTCAATCTCCATCTCAGCATGCCCTGGTAAGGCATGTGGAGGTCGGGGTTGAACTGTGGTCCCCTGTGCCTGACTTGGCTTTCTCGAGCAGGCACTTAAACAACTGAGCTAACCCACAGGCACCCTGTGTCCTTTTGTACTTTGTACTTAGACGAGAGTAATTAATTAATAAAATAGAAACGCAGATATATTTTGGAATTAATAACAAAAATCTAATGGTTATATCATCATCATTGTGTTAAATGTATTCTCAATTCAAACTTGCCCTGTAAAGCTACGTAACTGTCATCTGTTAATATTTTATAAAAATTTGAAAGAAAGAAGAAAGGGAAAAACATATATGCATATATGTTATGGTTTATGTGTAGTTGTCCCACCAAAGCCACATACAATCATGAGGCGGGGACTTCTAGAGTTTGAGAATTGACTTATGATCCACTGGGATTATGTGTTTTAGTACTGATGAGATTATGGGCCTGAGGGTGTGGCCTAAGGTGGATAGGCCGAGAGAGAGAGCCTGAATGTAATATAAAGAGAGACAGAGAGACAGACTCGTGCTGTTGCTGTCTGCTCTCCTGGTTGTTTCATTGCTCCTGTCACCACATTGTTGCTGTTCTGCCGCCATGAACTGCTGCCCTCTGCCACGTGCCTGTCTGTTTTGGAGCCAGCTGAGTATGGACTGAAATGTCCAGTAACTGTGAGCTGAATAAACCTTTCCTTCCTTCAGTAGCTATGTCCCCTGATAGGTTCTGGCTCTAGTATGAATTGCTGAATTATTATGGTGGTCATCTCACATGGCAGAAGCCCCAAATAACAGCCCATCTTCCTAAAGACCTCTTGCTACTTCCCTTGCTACTACCCAGTGCTGGATACCCTTCCTCCACACACAGGAGAGACTCCAGTCTGCTTGCTTGAAACTGAAACTGTACCTCAAACTCCACACTTAGCTAAAGTCCATGAAAGTATCAGCCTTCCTTCATCTTAGGAACTCACACCTCCCTTGGATTCTCTCCATGTCTTCAGAGTCAATAAAGGCTCCTTTGTCCTTCCTATGTCTTTTTTGGGCTGCTGAAAAACCTAACCTATCCCCCTTGTCATAGTCTCTTAACCTACACCTTGGCTGTTTTTCTCCTAAAATCAAACTTTCACCTTCATCTTGGTGGTTTCCTCATTTGTTTCCCAAAGATGCCAGACACCACGTTCACACAATTTCCTTTCCTAGACTCTTCCCCCACCAGTGTCCCACAGGGCCACCTGAATCTATGGCCACTGAAGGGGTGCATGCTTTTGATTCAAGATATCTGAATTGAAGTCAAACATCCTCCATCCACTTAAGGTTGTGCAACCTTGGGCAAGCCATTGAATGTGTCTAAGATCAGTTGTTTCATCTGTAAATTACACACAATAGCACAATTAGAGAAAAGTAACCAAGACAATCCTGATGATGTTGTAGAACCTTTGTGCCAATCATCAGTTTTTTGTCACTAAACTTCTACCTTTTCTTTGTATTTCAGGGAAAGGTCTGCAGGGTGTTCAGGGCCTCACTACTAGATCAGACTCATAGTGATCTGTCTGTTTACAGCCTCCCAAGAGCTGGGATTACAGGCGCAGGCCAACACGCCCAGTCTCAACTGCCACCTCAGAGTGGCCCAGGTCAGGACTAGCATGGCAGTCCCCAGGGAATTGAACCCCGACTCCTATTCCTGCTTGCAGGCACTTTAATCCACTGAGCTAAACTAAACTTCTTTGAGGCCACAGCTAATTGTGTCTTCTGTTACATTTTTACCAAATTTAATCTCTAACTAATATTACACTGTTTTCCAATGACTTTAATCAAAGACAAAACAGAAAAATCAGAAAGAATTTCTTTGTACTAAGTAGTTTTGGTGATTTTTTGTGGGGACTGAACTCAGGACCTTGCATTTGCCAGGCAGGCGCTTTTTCCATTAAGCTATCTCCCCAACTTCGGTGAAGTTTTAACTTTAATAGAATCACAACGTCATCAACAGGGCTGTAGCTTATATATCTCACTTCTGGGTGGCTCTCATATGAACTGATTGTCCCACTAAGTGGCTTGAGCCACTGAGGGTACAGTAAATAATATATAGATAGCATACAAGTGGACCGAATCTAGTTAGTTGCTTGAATTTGAACAACTGCTGCCCAAGTATAAATATTAATACTAACCATACCAATTAAAGGTTATTAAAATAATCAAATTTATTTCATTAAAGTAAAAAAAATGTATTGATGGTTGATCAATAATTACTTCCCTAAATTTTAACATGGAAATCTTACAAGTTTCCCTTTCATGCTGTATATAACTTGCGTTCACAACTGCTGACCACAAATGAGCTGTTTTGTAATTTTGTATGCCATTGTAATATTTCCCTTAAGGAAACCTAGTATGATAACATCTAGTCTGCTAAATCAATGTCTTTCCTTGCATTATTGTACACAAAGAGAAGTGGTACAAACTACACAATAGGACAGTCATACGTGTACCACCAGTGGTTCAAGCTGGCAGGAATAATCAAATTCAGACTAAAGCCACCCAGCAGAGAGACATACGAATTATAGCCCCCACATGGACGTGTTTTACTTTGCAGATGAGCACATCTAAGTTATAAATAAATCTTATGCAGTGTCAAGGAAGCTCAGGTTGAAAAAAGCATCCGTTCTACAAGCAGGCACAGGCGTCAGGGTTCAGTTCCCAGGTCTATTGTGCTGGCCCTGGCCCTGGGGTGCTCTGAGATGGCAATTATACTGGTCATGCTGGCATGTACTTGTAATCCCAGTTCTTGGGAGGCTGTAAACAGGAGATCACTATGAGTCTGAGCTTAGTACTAAGACACTGAATACCCTATAAATCTTTCCCTAAAACACAGAAAAAAAATGTAATTCTCAGCTGGAATGATAACTTGGCAGTCTAAGCACCTGCCTGGCAAGCCCAAGAACCTGGGTTAGATCCCTAGTACCTCATGCTGCACTGGCCCCATGCCATGTTGACCACAGAAACTGGGCATGGTGGTGCATGCCTGTAATTCCAGTGCTGGGGAAGCTGAGACAGGAGGATCACTATGAGTCTGAGCTGCATAGCCAAAGGTTAAAAAGGAAAAGCATACAAAATAACATTTCAGGGAACCAGTCAAGTGCCTAATATCATATGCTACAATTTTCCTGGATCTTGGTGGTGTTTTCCATTTCTTTCACCTAAGAGATATTAATTTCACATAAACTATGTAAGACTGCCATGAAGGGCTAGGGATATAGTTCAGTGGCATGGCATGCTTGCCTGCTTGGCAAGCACAAGACTCTGAGTTTGATCTTGATCCTTGGTACAAAAAAAAAAAAAAAAAAAAAGAGTGCATTGAGTGACCAGTTTTCTGACTCCCTGAATTTTCTCTCAGTGGAATTAGGGCTTCAGAGTGAGTGTTCAAAGGTGTCTTAGTTACTTTTTACTTGTCACTGGGACAAATACCCGACACTCGAAATGAAGGAAGGAAAGGTTTATTAGTTCACAGTTACTGAAGGTTTCAGTCCATATTCGGCTGGCCCAAGGATGAGTGGAGCAGGACAGAAAGCATCCAGTTCATGGTGGTGGAACAGCAACACAATGGTGATAGAGGCAGCCAACCAAACACAGCAGCAGACAGCAACAGCTACAGCTTTAGTCTGTCTCTCTGTCGCTCTTTATATTACATTCAGGCTCTCCGCCTTAGGATATCTGCCCTAGACCACACCCATAGTCTCAGCCTTACTCAGACCAATAATCCCATCAATACTAAAATGCAATCCTGGGGTCATGAATCAAGTCTCAAGTCTCAGTCTATAGAAGACATGCCCCATAATTGCATGAGGCTTTGGGGGGACAACTAGACATAAACCGTAACAGACCGACATGCGCTTCATCCCCTGAACTCACTGGCACTAACAAGGCAGGAGTAAGTTTCTGCACTTCATCACAATGTTTCAGATAAGAAATCAAGTGAAAACCTTAGTGGCATAGTAAGGTGTGGTGACTGCCATGCAAGGCCAGGGATATGAGCTAATGATGGGTTTGGCTGGCACAGTCGGTGTTTGGAAGCTGGAATACAACCTTGCAATTCCATCTGGAAACTGTTGTACTTCACAGGAAATAGAACGGGGTGTGGGACACTGAGACCCTAAAATGTGAAATGAAATGGGGCTCATTTCCTTGTGACTGTAACCCTCATCGCGAGTTTCATATGTCCTGCAGATGTGAGACTGTGCGCTTGGAAATTTAAAGTCAGTGGATTCTTCCCTACAGGAAAGCGCATACTGCCTTGTACCCGAGCCAGACCCTGAGCCATTTCAGTACCTCCCAGTGTTTCTGCTCACCTGTGGGATGTCAAGTTTGAAGGTGTTCAATGTCTACTATTTGTGATCATCACATGTAATAAATATGTAGGAAAAGAAGAATTAATAGAGGTAGGTGGAAAAGTACAGCCGCTTTACCTTGCGTGAAATGAAGTTCTTCATTTTCCCCTCTGTATACCAAAACTTTGGTCTCACAAGACTGTTATAAAGAGTGATTCCCAGGGTGCTCATATTAGTTGAGCATTTGTAGGTGACCGATACCATTATTGGTCCTTATCATCAGTACTGATCATTCATGAATATAAAATTTGATGCTGCCTCACACTTTGTTGGGGAGCAGGGTGTCACAGTAGAGAAAAGAGGTTGTGGTTACCCTTAAGATGCGAGTCTAGAGCTGGGCGTGATGGCTCACGCCTGTAATCCCAGAACTTGGGAGGCTGAGGCAGGAGGATTATTGTGAGATCGAGACCAGCCTGGGCTCAAGGCCAGCCTGAACTACATAGCGAGACCCTGTCTCAAAAAGACAAGAAAAAAAAAAAAAAGATGCGAGTCTGTGACTTGATTGTATAGTTTTGAGGGCATTACTGAGCATCTCTCAATCAATCTTAAAATCCATATTATTTCCTCATTGTTGGATGAGTAAACTAATCATGGAGAAGCTGGGCTATTTGCCCAAGATTACACAGTGGATCCGGAAGGGCAGCTCAGGAGTCCTGCAGCCTGCACATTGCTGCATGCTCTTATTCTTCCCAAATATTAGAGACCTCAGCAAGGGCCTCACAGGTGAGTGAATAGGGAGATGGTAGGCTAACTACTCCAGGTGTGAGGAAACTCAGGGCCCCAGCCCAGGCCTCTGCCACCAGAAAGGGCAGAAGCAGGGTCCACGGGGGAGAAACTAACAGTTCTTCCATTTTCTTCAAAACATATGTCAGAATAAAATCTGGATTTGTTTCATTCTCCCAGTCTCTAGTACATCACAGTTTTCTAAAATTTATGGATGTTTTCTCCAGCAGGGACACTTGCTGGTAGATTATCGGGTCACTCTTACATTTTTTCTCATGTCAGACAGCATCGTATTATTATCCAGCTTCCTGATGCAGAGACCTGCAGTGGTGCTTTGCCACCCGACCTCTGCCATCCCCTTGCCTGTCCCTTTATCTTTGCACACCTGTGAAGATTTCTCCACCATTCATGCACAAGATGGGTGTCAGAACGGCGTGTGTTTCCTCTGGCTCACTCCCTGGTGAGTGCTGAGATCCTCTCCTACACACGTGTGCACCCTGGGGATCAGTATTTGTGATCTTGCGTCTCCCTTGACGAAAATACTTCTTCATCAAGATTCCATTCAGAGCCCATAGCTAGTCTTTTCTTTCCTAATAACAAATGCCTTCCTCTGAGTTTTTAGAAGTTTGAAAGAACACTGGCTTTACATCCTTAATAACACAGAAAATATTTTTGCTCTGAGCCCCAGAACTCTGTTGTGTGGAATTTTCTTTTAAAAAGCAGAACAAAGAACAGTTGCAACTGCCAGTTCCTTGGCTCTTGTTTTCTTTTCGGTCCTAAATGGTAACCAGACACGGACTCAAATTCCGTGGCCCCATGGCCACCCTCCCCCTTTCCCTTTCCCTCTTGAGGTTCATTATTTTCTCCAAATTAAAACGTTCTGGTTGGAGTGAGGGAGTATAAAGAGAGCGGCAGCAGGGAGCACCAGTTGTTCAGAGGGATTACATCTTGGGGAGGCAGTCCTCGCTGGTCACTGATATGATTAATTTCCCAAAAGGGGAATGGCTGTGGAGTTTGAGGAGATGGGTTTTGAAAGGAGGTCTGCTCTCGTTACCCTTGACAGAAGATTTTTAATAAGAGTTTGTTACAATATTTTAGAGATATTACAGGGACTTTGTTTTTACCCAAATGGAAACTGTTAGTAGTTCAATTGTGTGCTCATTAGCTTGTTAATGCATTTATTTAGCTCAAACTGATCATATAGCTGCTGGGCGTCAGGCAGTGCAAGGCTTTGCATGCTCCACATGAAGCCATCCTGGTGCATGCTCTGTCAGAAGCTGCGATGAAATAGGGAGGACAGACAAGAAGCAGATCACCATGTGTGCCATGTGAGCGGTTCACAGGTGAGTAAGAGGAGAGGAGGTGTATCCTTCAGGGTGCATCCAGGCCCTTGAGCCCATGTGGGAAGGCAAGAGAGGGAAAGGCAGAGAGGTGGGTAATGGTTGGGGGTAGGTCTGGGGTGTCCCCTTAATGGACACATTAAATGGTTCATCCTAGAAGGAAGGCTAGGCACAGAGGCCATGGGAGAATCAGCATGAGTGTGAGAAGAAATGGACAAAAGATTTTATTTCTCCCTCTACTGGGAAGTGAGCCCAGGACTTTCCCATTGAACTACACATCCCCAGCCCTTTTCTCTATTTCTTTTTGAGACAGGGTTTTACTGAGTCACTAAGTTGCCCATGTGAGTCCTAAACTTATGAACTTTTGGCCTCAATTCCCAGAGTGGTGGGTCTACAGACAGGAGCCACCATATCTGGCTGAGAGACTGTCCTCCTAAGTGTGAAAAGGAGGCTGGAACATCAGGGTAGCTGGACCACAATATAGGTCAACTGCAGAGATTCCATCTCTATCCTTAGCGCGTTCCATGTTAACAAATAATGTGACCAAGTTTGCACTTAGAAGAGATCCCTCCTGTCTCAGTGCAGACCACAGATTTTCAGAAGGTGAGAAGGGATCCATCAGTTCATTAATAGAATGTATATTGGGCTCTGAGCATAGCTCAGGGCCTTTTCCCCATAGTGGCAAGAGAGTTCCTTTCCTCTCAGAAGTTATATTCTTGAAGACAAACGCATATGTAAAAAGTAATGACAAGTTCCCATGGTGACAAATGTGTCGAAGCAAATCAAGAAAACAGAATGTAAAAACAGTGTCAGGAGGGTCTATTTCCAGTTCTTTTGGGTGTTCAGGGCAGGCCTGTCAGAGTAGGTGAAGTTTCCCTCCAACCTGCAACTTATTTTTCCTTCTCTTGAGTCATGCTTAGCATAGACTGCCTCTTTAGAAGGCCCAGACTTCCCATCCTCAGGTGTGCAGAGCTCTGAAGCATATAGATGGGCAGCTCCATCCCCCAATTTCCCTTGACCCCTGGGCAGTCCTGGCACATTAGAGCTTGAAGGAACCTTAAAACTATTTTATCCAATTCTTTTACTTTACAGGCAACAAAACAGAAGTCCAGAGAGGAAAGGGTTTGTTGTTTGGACAGCAGGCTGTCCTATTATTCAGGGTGTTCTTATCCAGGGCCAGGACTTTGTGTCCCATGATTCAGCCTTTTGGATGTGCTGTCTGAAGCCATCCATGTAAGCTGTCTCCTAAATTCTTTGCGTAGGGGGCTCCAAATACCTGCAAAAAGGATTAATGGGCCCTTATTTTCCCTCCTGGCATCTAATGCAAAAAATGTTGGACAGGAACCAATTTAATTTAGTCTCCAGAAAGTACTCTTTTTTTTTTTTTTTTTTTTTCCAACCTGGCTTATATTAATGATATTTTTAAAGTGCCCCAAAGCTCTGCAGCATATTTAAGACCATGAAATAGCATTACAAAGCTCTTGCCATTTATAGAGTTTCATGGAATGCAAAGTCTAGGAAGAATAAAAAGAAAATTGAAAGAAAAAATTATCTTTCCCCTTAGTTTCCTTAAGGTTTAAAACTCAGTAAGCCATGTCTTATTAAAGATTTATAAAAATATATTTTCCATAATTGAGTATTTTTACATAAGGTTTAATAGAGAACCAAGTTTTTTTGGTTAAGTTGAAAATCCCTTGGGAATCATGGTGTACTCTAAACTCAAATAGGACTTATGAAGCTGATTATAATTAAAGCGCTTTATACTCTTTACCTCCTCTTCTCATACATTATT
>PVJA010014462.1:0-11322 GCA_004027025.1 Myocastor coypus | reverse complement strand
CTCTAGAGAAGAATCTGTTCCTTGGCTCCTCCAGCTTTGCGCGGCTGCCAGCATTCCTTAGCTTCTGGTCACAGCACTCCTCTTTCCTTGTTCTCATGCCCTTCCTCTTCTCTGTCTATATCAAATTTCCCTCTGTTTCCAAATGTGATTGCCTTGAAGACTAACCAGGTCATCTGGGGTGATAGCCCTACATAAAATCCTTATAAAAGTAATAAAAATTAAAATAAAAAAACAAAGTATGATACACAAAGAAAACAAAAATAAATAATATAAAAGCCATTGTAAATTTGCTGTTCTTGTTTTGAAAATCTGTAACATATTGTTGTTGTATGTTACCTTGTTCCTGCCATTTGTTTTTACTCTCCAAAATATAGTAAAATAAAACTTTAAAAAATTGAAAATGAAAAAAAAATTCATTTATGAATAATTTGTGTCTCCTTATAAAAATGATGTAGGTTCTAGGGATTGGAACCTGCTGGTTTTACCACCATTATTGAGCCTGCCATACTAAACCTGGACTCATTTTGTTGATGTTATCTACTGATAAGGAGCAACGGAAAAGGCTACGGGCAAGACAGAAGCCAGCAGAGAAGAGTCCTCCTGCTTTACAGATTTGGGGTAAATGTCATAATCGGTCTGGCAGAACAAAAGAATGAAGCAAAGACCTTAAGCAATACAAAGCTCCAGAGAGACCACAGTGGAATGATAACTGCCGAGTTTGTTTATGAGAGGAAAGAAAGCAGCCATGTTGGGGAGCCTCTGGTGGTTTTGATATCCTGGAAGTTATGCAGAAAAGTTGAGGAGGAATGTATTCTTCAGGATTGTGAAATTATTTCTCGTTCAGACAGACCACAGGCATGAATGGTTACAGAAGTCTTCCCGGTGACAGAAATGTGAAATGCCCATCTGAAGGTTCTTAGTGTGGCCACTTGGGGACAAAGGAAATCACCTTGATTCCCTCGCTGATTCTTCCCCATGGAGAGTGGTTGTTGAGGATAGAGGAAGAAATCAGAGCAGTGAGAACTCAACATTGTGTGGGGTATGGGCTTCCCTTCCTGACCTCACTCATAAATCACAAAGGGAACAGAATAAAGAAACCTCAACAGAAAGTGATACTCCTCCCCACTCCTTTGCTTTAAATGAGAAAACCCAGCAAGACAGTGTTCCTCCCAGTGAAGTGCAGAAGGCCCTGAGCACTGGGCACCAGGCTCACTTCTGATTGGTGGCCCTCTCTGCCTTCCAACAGCTGTAAAGCAGCGGTGGGGTTTTACAGAAATTTCCCAAATGCAAGTTGCTAGGACTTTGTGCTTCCCCTGGCCTTAACGATTGCTTTTAGGGTGGTAAACACTTTTGTCTCATCCAACATCTAAGTTTGAGGCTTCTTGAAATAAGATGGAAATATTTTACCTTTGTTTGCTTTGTCCCTAGTTGCCCCTCAACCATTATACAAAATTTATTCTGCCAAGTAAGGTGAAGTAAAGATGTTTAGCCCAAACTCACTTATCTTGAGGACAGACAAAGGTGACTAACTTTGCTCATCTCCTTAGTAATGCAGTGATTAAAGAGTGGATGACAAACTTTTTAAATGCTTATCTTAGTTTCTAATTTAAGGCAACAGTCCATATCATAGGATGAGTAATTTATAAAGAAAATAAACTTATTTCTAACTTTCTGGAGGTTGAGAATTTTAAGAACATGACATTGGCATCTGGCGAGGCCCTTCTTGCACTGTGGAAGGTGTTACATAACGAGAAAGAGCTGCATGTTAATACAGCTCTCTTTTCCTCTTCTGTCAAAGCCACTAATGTCCTCATGACTTTGCTGAATTCCAACTATCTCCAAAAATTCTCACCTCCATACAACATCTGTAGATGAACTGGAGGATAAAGTCACTCTTAGAGGCTATTTCAACCATAGGAAGCCCAAAATCAATGTCTCAGACATTCTATCCTGTGAGACACTGAAATCTTTCCATCACCTGCTGACTGTCTTTTATTCAGTGGATACGTTGGTATATTTTATTGAAAGGTGGGGCAACCTAACTTATTAAGCTATTGGAGCATACCAATGGGTAAGACATTTTTTTTCTTCTTTCCAAAGGCAAATCTATCTAGGATAACTACATTCTAGGATGCTATATATAATGAAGCACATATGTCTCCATGACCTGTCAGGGACCATTCCAGACAAGATCAGTTTCAAGGACCTGATAGTTGTTGACACTTTATCTCTTCTAGGGCAACATTGTGGAAATATTACTTATACTCTGTCACAGAAAGTCTTTTTTTGATTCCTGACCCTTCAAAATCCAGTATCTCCAAATAACCTAATAATTAAAGTGCAGTTGTTTTCCCACATGCATAGGGTTTTTTTTTTTTTTTATAGCTTTGGCTGTACTTCCATTAGAGTAGCTAATTGTCATCAGGTAGCTGACTTGGCAACCATGCCTAAGATTGTTGCGGTTAGACTTATTTAGTGGTCAGTTAGAGACAGTGGACTCACTGAAATTGTCCAAACATTTCCATTTTCTCTAGACTTAGCTCAGACTCTGCATTTGAATGGGGTCATCCCTCAAACTTCTTGTCCTAAAGTGAGAAACACACTTGCTGGGTTAGAGACACAGTCTTACACCCTGTATTGTTCTTTACTGAAGCATATGAAAATGTTATTAGTCTTAAGAAATGGAAAGTTTTTCCCTAGTATGGTGATTTTCACTAGAACAGGTGTAGTGTGTGTGTACATACCTTTTTAGGAGAAAGATAAGGTTGCATTTGGAGAAGTATTCACAGGGTGCAAAACTATTTTCTCTCTCTCTCTCTCTCTCTCTCTCTCTCTCTCTCTGTGTGTGTGTGTGTGTGTGTGTGTGTGTGTGTGTGTGTGTATGTGTGCAGGGTCTCACTATGCAGCATCAACTTGTAGTGATTCTCCTGTTTCCTGCTTCCCAAGTGCTGGGATTATAGGTGTATGTCACCATGCCCAGACCCCATCACTGGCTCAGCCTGCCCAAGAGCCAGGCTGGCATGGCAGGCATGGCCAGGAATCAAACCCTGGCACCTGCAATTCCCTAAGCAAGCACTTAATCCACTGAGCCATACTGCTGGCCCTGCAAAGCTATTTTCAATATAACTATATTCAATTTTTTCACAAGCTAAATTGTTAGGGTAGTGAGGCAGTCACAGGGTGACACTATGTCTGAGCTCAGACATAGTGCACAGGGATAATTATAGTACCCTTAAGTGGTCTAAATGTGTACCTGAAGTTTAATGCATGGAAACTTGATCCTCAGGGTGGCAGTGTTATGAGATGGGGCCTTTAGGATGTGATGTAAACATGAAGATTCTGCCCTCCTAAGTGGGTTAATGTTCTCTCAAAGTGGGCTATAATGCAGTTTTATGGTCAACTTGCATGGGCTTGCTATGTGACACCTGAACATCATAATGCAACCAGAAGTCCCTTATCGGACATGGCCCCTGATCTTAGACTCCCCAGGCTCCAAAGCTGTGGCTACATAACACTCTTACTGTTTAAAAATTACCCTGAATGTGGTACTGTGTTGTAACCACTCAAAATTGATTAACCTTTTTAAAAAATGTATTCTCTTAGTACTTCACTTAGACATTAAATGATGTGATCATCTTAACAACAGAAGAAAAGAAACATTCTTCTGATAGAACCTCCAAAAGAGGTTCCTAAATTATCCTCAGTTTCATAGTTCAGTGTCTGGGAAGAAGACCTGAGATTAGCTGAATGGCTTCCCAGCAAAATAAATTCAAGTCTGAGTCATACATTTCTATGAAAGAGATCAGTTACATTTGGCTGCTTGGTGCTCTCTCTCACACACACTATCCCATAATTCTAAAGGATATAGAGGGTAGAAGGTATCTGAAAAGAAATAAATACAGTTCTTGAGAAGGAAACATCTACCTTTCAATCAGTTGTGGGAATTTGTAGCACAGATGAGGGAGATGTAGGAAAGCTTAAACATCTATCTTGTGCACATTTTTTAGCTTCTCTCTGTAGCTACTTTTTGCTAATTGTTTCTGAATTATCTTAACTCTGTCCTTATGTTATGTGAATTGAACAACTTGGTTATAACTGGGCTGACTTCCTTCTCCTGCTAAGAGAGGCCTTTGCTGAAGGCAAAGCCCAGGGGCCTTTGGCTCCTACATTCAGTTGGATCATAGGATTGTTCCTTTCTCGGTCATGTAGAAAACTTGGCTTTGCCTGTTCCAGAGAACAATTGACCCAGATGATGATGTATCAATATGGGCTGCAATTATTTGAGTTTTCAATTCAGGAATGAGAAGCTGTGTTTGAAAGAACCAAAACAACATCAACAACCCTATCAAAACAAGACAAAAGTTTGTAGCTAAGTTGTCGAAAGGAATATAGCTATCATACTTTTCTCTCATTAACATCTCATCCTGGATTTTGACATGTTGATTCCTGCTCTTTCCCATGTATCCTAAATATAAAGCCATGAGACTATCCACAACAGATGCCTGTAAACTGCCATAGGACAGCTTTTGGGCAGTCCTATCAGAAAAGTGCCTCTTTAGCTGTGTTACCCTGGGTGCTCATATGACTTAATGTCTAACCCAACAGATAGGAATTGTCTGGTCATGGCTCTTCCTTTATGTACAGAAAAAAATTGTGCTTTTTATGTTTCTTGTGTTTGTACAGATGCTACAAGCTGGGGCCTATATTTTTGGGGGTAACATTCCCCTCAATGTTCCTCTAAAGTACCCTAATCTTGGCTATGCATGTACTTTCTGGGGTATGAACTGTGCAGCTCCCATTTTTTTTCTTGCAGTGAAATAATTCGCTTTCTCCTTTCAGAAGCTTTGAGTTTTAAGAACTTGAAACTGGTCTAGAAACTGAGAAGAGAAATTTGACTATGTTATTAGATTAGAGAGACACAATGTCTAGAAACAGAAAAGATCTTTTAAAGATGCTTTCTTGGACATATATGTGAAGTTGTCTTCTCTCTATCCATATGGTTGATACGAACACCTAAACGTGACTTCACAGGGAATCAGGTCTTACTGAGGATACTTGAAGTTAAGTATCACTTGTGCTAAAGTCAGCCTTATAGCAGATGGCCAGCAGACTTAGTTTTACATGGTTTTCGATATCTGTCTCCATTATTCTTCTATAATGGTGTGAAACTACTTATCATTTTTTTGTATTCTGATTCAGAATACAGAAGTATGGATAAATATTAAAAGAAAAGGCTTTCAAAATGTCTTTTGCTGCTTGTCTGCACCTCTGCCTCTAAATGGTTAAAAAGAAAAAGCTAACGGTTATCCCCACGGTTTGGTTCAGGAGAGCAGAGAGCTGCCAGCTTGAAGCCTTTCCACAGCATGAGTCTGCAGCCCTCACAAATCCCAGATTCTGCAGTTTCTGCGTGTGTTCTCCTCACTGTGGTTCCTGGAGTCAACTTGGAAAAACTCACACAGATCCAGGTCCAGCTTTTGAGTATATCTTTCTCTCCTTTGAGTTTAGGGTGTACAGCTCAGAACAGGGACAACTGGCTAAAGCTCTGTAAAAGTGCTCCAGGCGACTGCCATTCCCATGCTGCCAGCATCCGCTTTGGATTCCCTGGGTCCAGCCTGTGGCCTCAGCATGGGAAGCACACCAGAAGTGGGGTAGCACTGCAGAGCTGGGGTGGTGGGGCTTACTCATTCCATCACGTGGAACCCCCTTGTGTTGTCAAAAGAAAACAGGCAGGGCTCGTGCAAGCACACACCTGAAAAAATACAAGGGACTCTATAGATTGTTTAAAATTTCCTTTTAATTATTTTTTGGTAATAACTTTTTGAGTTGTAATTTCCATACAGATGATTTACTCATTTGTAATTATACAATTTGGTAGTTTTTTTTAATACAGTCACAGGGTTGTTCAGCCATGTTTTAGGGCTTTGTTCAGCGTTCCATTCTGCAGCTTCCCTTTTCTCTGGAATGTTCTTACCTTGGACACTGGCCCTTCCCTTCTCCTCATCCAGGTTGGGGCCCAGGTGTGACACCCAGGGGTTTCGTGCTGTCCATTGGCCGGCCATTTTCTATTGTCCCGTCTTTCCAGCCCTCTCCTGTCTTCTCATGTGCTTCCAGTCTGATGCCTCAGCTTTTTGAGGGCGGGACACTGTCCCTGCCGCTTCCTCAGCTTCCCAGTCTGTGCCTGGTTAGTGTCAGGGATGGGGTGGAAGTGGCCGGCTTTCTTCTATGCCCTGCTGCAGAGGCTCCAGCTGGTTACCCGGTCAGCTCTTTCTGGAATGCGATCACCTGCCCCAGAACACAGTGCCACCACCATCCCCACATGGGCAGAGGGGGTAAAGTCTAAGAATATGTGATCAGAGAATCTGATCAGGCTTCAGCAGCACCTGTGCCCAATAGGTCCCATCTCTCTGGCCTTGCCATATTAAACTGCATCTTTTCTTTCCTCCTACCCATGCTCTTTTGTAAGCATGGAATTTCTAGTTCCTGGGGTCTTAGACCCGTGTAGCAAAGGAAAGAGCAAAATAAAATTTGTGCTTTGGTGTGCCATAGGAACCAGAGCTAAATTTGAGTAGAAGCCTTGTGTGTGAGTTTACAAACATATAATTAAGGCTCTTAGAGTTATCTAAATCCACTTTCTTGCCTTATAATTTTATGGTTACAAACATTACAGTTGTTTTTAGATTTTCATTATAACTTCAGTAGCCACAGAGTGAACCAAATAGTGTTTGTTTATTTGTGTAACAAATTATGCCCCTTAGTTAACTTTACTGTGTAATTTGTGCTGGGTGTGCATTTTGCAAAAAAGTACACATTGGTCTGAGGGTCTCGTCTTCCTTTGCTTCTATCTTCTTCCCAAATTGCTGTAACAATAGAAAAGTGGAAATCAAACGCACATGTGGGGCCCGCTCTGCTCATGCAACATACGTGCCTGCAGATCATCAGAGCAGCTGGTTCCTCGGCTCCACCCCACCAGCAAGCTTGCTAAACGTGGGAGAGTGAGCAAACCTCACGGAATTTCCCCCCTAAAAATGATTTCTTATGCGTTTTTCCCTTTTAAAAGCCAGTGTTCAGTCACTGACAGCTCATTAGAACAGTAGGAGTAACTGAAAAATATTAGAAACTTTAGTGTCATCATCGATGATAAAATAGATATGAAAACCATTTTCTTAGCAACTTTGGTACCTCCTGACTATGCAGAGTTCAGTTTCGCTTCTTTTAGCATTGCAGTAAGATTCACATGATGTGAAACTTGCCTCCCTAAGAATGTGCATTTCAGTGGGATCGACTGTGTGCATGTTGTTATGGAAGCGTCACCCCCATCCATTCTTATAATACTGGTCATCTTCCAAAGTCAGAGGCCCTGGGACTCACTAAATGACCGCTCTCTTACTCCCCTCCCTCAAACTTCTGGTAGTCACCCAAAGTGACTTTATGCCTCTATATCAACTATTTTAGGTTGCTCTTAAAAATGGGGACAGATAGTTTTTTTTTTTTTTTTAAATGACAGGCTCATTGTACTCCATGCACTGGCTTCAGGTTCCCTCCACTGTGTAGCACGTGTCAGCTTTGTCTTCCTTTGCTAGGCCGGATAGTATTCCATTGCATGCACGTGTTGTGCTTTCCTATGTCAATCTGCTATGGATATTGGTGCTGTGTCCATCTTTCAGTTACTGTGAATAAGGCTGCTATGGTCACACATTTACCAATATCTCTTTGAGATTGTCTAGGTAGATACCCAGAAGTAGAACTGTGGAGTTGTATTGGTAACTACATTTTAAATTCTTTGAGGAATGGCCATACAATTTTCTAATCTGGTTTACATTCCCACCAACTGGTGCCTACCACCTTTTTTTTTTTTTTTTGTATTTTAGGGAAGGGTCTACCAGGTGTTCAGGGTCTCACTACTAGACTGAACTCCTAGTAGTCTGCCTGTGTATCACCTCCCCAAAACTGGGACTACAGGTGCCTGCCACCACACCCAGTCTCAATTGCCATCTCAGTGGGCCCCAGGGGACAGGGCCAGCATGGCACACTGGGCATCTAACCCCTAGCCCCTGGCCTGCTTGCAGGTACTTTAATCTGCTGAGCTATGCGGTCAGCCCCTGCCAACATTTATTTTATGTTATTTTATAATAGCCATTCTACAGCATATCACTGTAGCTATAGTTTTGATTTTCATTTCTCTAATAATTAGTGATGTATAACGTTCTTTCATGCGGTTATTGCTTATTTGCATATGTTCTTGGAGAAATATCTATTCAAATCTTTATTTTGATTTGTTTGTTCATTTATCATTACTGCAAACTGAAATGCTGTCTATGGATGTATCAAAGGTGACCAGGACAAAAAGTAATGAGTGCTAGCTTGCACACCAGGCTCAAATTTCTTTTTCTTTCTTTCTTTCCTTCCTTCCTTCCTTCCTTCCTTCCTTCCTTCCTTCCTTCCTTCCTTTCTTTTTTGGCTGAACCAGGGATTGAACTTGAGCCCTTGTGCTTGCCAGGCAAGTGCTTATTCTATTGAACTATCTCTCCAGCTCCTAGGCTAAAATTTCTTTTAAGGTAACTTTCTTTTACCTAAGGTGTAGAACTTGGATTTCAGAAAGAATAAGGATGGATTCCTTTTCTTCTGTCCATTTGGGGTCTTCCACTTGAGTGAAGTCCACAGTCCGTCTTAGCTAATCATGCACAGTGGGAAGGCAACACAGTCTGGAGAACTGACTATGAGGAGGTGTTTGCATGTGTCCTGCCCTGGCCCTTCTCGGGAATCTAGAAATTTCTACTGAAATCTTATTGTCCATGAGCATTTAGTGATTTTGTCTGAGATGAGTTTATTAGTAATTGTTACTTTGGTTTCAAAAAACCACTAGTGACAAACAGGTCTTTGGAAGTAGCACAGTGAAGTTTATTTAAAAAGAACTGAAATGTAAGCAGTTTGAAGAAACCTGGATAGCCTTATGCTGAGACCCAAACAATACAGGAGTGCTGGGTAAATCAGCTCCTGACATTAACCTCAGTCCCTCTGGACTCCTGCTGAGATCACAGAATCCTAAACTTCTAGCTAAGGGCTAACATAATATGCTGCATCTTTGGCTTATGGTCCATACCACACTTTGGGAGGAAGCATATCCCGAGAGGTCTTGCCTGTCGCAACACATGGACAACCTCAACAAGGACACTTCAGGTTGGGAGTCTTTGTTTCCCTACTGGGAAGGTGAGATTTGTTCGTAGTCATCCTCTGAACAAAGCTACTTCTAGGTCTGAAAATCCATGGCTGATAAGTTTTACTTTTAGTCTCTCTGCTCTGTAGCTGAGAAATCACAAGAGTGTTTGTGACAGAGTAGGTTGACTTTTTGCAATTTTTAACAGAAAAATGTGAAATTCTTTACACATCAGTTAAAAAAATGGCTTTATTTCAAATCCCTCTCTCCCTTCCTTTCTTCCTAATTCCGGTGGGGGCTGGGGGGTGGGGGGACTTCTGCTATGTGTCAGGCACATTGTCCATGCTGAGGGTGTGTGTGATAGAGGAGTGGAGGTAGCACTGCCCTTGGCTACTAGCAGAGCTTCCAGCCGCTTGCCCTCCCAGTTGCTCTGGCCTAAAGGGCTTCCTGCTAAACCTAGGGCATCCTAAAAAGACTAAGAGGGACTGGCCATCCTGAATGAGAGCTGTTGAGCACAAATGAATTGTTTAAAAATGCAAGCAGGACAATGTCAGACCGCAACAAGTACTATGCTCTGTGGGAAGTCCTCAAGATGATGTAATAGAGGACATTTTGAGGCGTGGGTGGCATTGGTGATCTAAGGCAGGCTCCAAGGTGATCAAAGATACTCTGGTGGGGGTGGATAAGGGGATGGAGACTTGGCCAGTGTGCAGCAGCATTTGTAGGAAGGAGCAGGACTGGCCTCTCCGAGGAAGGCTCAGAGACCAGGAGGACCACGGCAGAAAGGGCATTATGAGCTACTGAGAGGAACCTGCCACCGCCGGAAGCGGCTGGGGCATCCACCCAAACTTTACTTCTTTCCTCAGAGACCTGAACAGGGAAGGCACCTGAAGTCGTGCTGAGTGGAGAAGAGAGCTCAGAGCAAGCCCTCATCAGCAGGTGTGCTCACCGGAGGGGACGGTCACTGTCCTGCTGAATGTCTCATCCTGTTCTGCCAGCTCCCCCAGGACTGGGGCAACCATGTTGTGGGGCAAAGCTGCCGCAGAGTAGCCAGAAGGGCTGCTGGAAGAGCACTGGGGGTCTTGTGGATTTGCTGCATCCCTGATGGGGGCAATTATGTGGCTGGGAAGTGGTGCTTTGTGTAAAAAGGTCACTTCACTGTGAACATACTTTTGTTTCCACTTCCTCTCCTGGGTCCTTCTCAGGACAGCAGCTCCTATCTCCAGAACCACACAGGCCAGATACAATGGTGCACAGTACATTGGTGCTGTCACTAGAAGGGGTGTCTCTAGCTAGGTCACACACACCACGGTCCCCCCCCCCCCACACACACGCATGAATCCCATGAGAGGACTGTAACAGTCACTACCATAGTGTACGTTGGAAAAAATGTTTAGGAAATGTGACAAAGAAATAAGATTAAAATTTTTCCTAGTCTGTATTTCTTTTTCTAAAGCTGAGTTCTCTTTTTTTACTTGTCGTCTAAGTTACTTTTCTTTCTTTCTTTTTTTTTTTTCTCAGTACCAGGGATCGAACTCAGGACTTTGTGCTTCCTAGGCAGGTGCTTATGCCACTGAACTATATCCTCTATCCTAAATTACTTTTCTTATTGCTGTCACAAAAAGCTGAACAGCCACAGTTAAGGGAGCAAAGGTTCATTTGTCACAGTTTGTAGAGTTTTCAGTCCATAATTGACTGGCTCCAAAGGAAGGTGGCATCATTGAGGAGAAACAGTTCTTGGCAGCCAGACAATGGCAAAAGCAACAAGCAAGACTTTCTGTCCCTTGTGTTTTGTGCGGGCTATCATCCCTAGGACAGGGGTAGCACTTACACCCTTAATCATAGGCACAACTAAGCCAAACTAATCAGTGGACTGACTTACTACTCACATGCCATTTACTTCTCTCAGTACTACACAATCTAGACTCAGACACCTCGTGAGAAACCTTGTGACCATGTCAGATTTTGAGAGACATCCAGACAGAGCCATGACACATATAGAGGAGAGAACGTGTTCACGTTTGGAGCAGGGACACAGGGTCACACCTGGGTCTCTCTCTCTTCCTTCTTTTTTATTTGTCTTTTTTTTTTTTTTTTTTTGAAAAAGGGTCTCACTATGCAGTTCAGGCTGTGCCTGAGCTCACTTTTGTAGCCCAGGCTGGTCTCAA
>PVJA010014461.1:0-47354 GCA_004027025.1 Myocastor coypus | reverse complement strand
AATTTCAGCACAATGGCACCTTGCTTATCTTATCTGGGGAGGTGCACCTCTGGGTACTGTATCTTTGGGGAGAGAGGTGTCTTTTTTTTTTTTTTTTTTTGCCTTTTTGAGACGAAGTCTCGCTATGCAGTTCAGGCTGGCCTTGAGCACACTTTGTAGCCCAGGCTGGCCTTGAGCTCACTTTGTAGCCCAGGCTGGTCTCAAACTCGCACCAATCCTCCTGCCTCAGCCTCCCGAGTGCTGGGATTACACCTCCTGTTTTCTTTTCTTTTTTTTTTTTTTTTTTTGTCTTTTTGAGACAGGGTCTCGCTATGCAGTTCAGGCTGGCCTTGAGCCCACTTTGTAGCCCAGGCTGGTCTCGAACTCACACTCATCCTCCTGCCTCAGCCTCCCAAGTGCTGAGATTATAGGTGTGTGCCACCAGGCCTAGCCATATGTTTTCTCTTTCAAAGTGAGAATTTGAGAGGACATTTTATTTCCGCAAAGTTTAGAAATGTGAAAGGGTAGCACCTCAGCACATCTTACTTGTGAAACTTTTTTCCCACCCCCATAATCAACACCTTTCTGTTTCTGTGTCCCCATTAAACTTCTGGCGCATTACAGCAGGGCTGCAAGGAAAATGAGCTCTGCCCAGTACGGAGCTCCCACAGTCACCAGTGGGCATTCATCCCTGCCCTGTGGCTTTGTCCACAGCCTCCCTCTGTGGAATTCTGTGGGCCTGAGAAAACCATCACCTGGGGAGGCCATGCCACCATGGCCATCCATCTCGTTTCTGTCAACCTCAAGAGCAAGCAGAGGGAGTCATTCTTGAACCACATGAATGCAAACTTAGCCCATCTACCCTGCCCTTTTTTGCCCTTGAGGAGCGCTCTCAAAATAACCTAAAAGAGGAATTAAAATGCGGCTGTTTGTTTACATTACCTTCCTAGACTTTGCACTAACATATTGAAAACAAATCTCTCATTAATGCTCTGTGGTCCATAGCAAACCCAGCTGTTCCACAGATTAAAAACAGCAAAATATTTTTGCTCTCCCATAGTATCTAAAAGAGTAGTAGATGGAAAGACTGTTTTCCCCCCTATAATTGAATACTTGCCCCAGCTGTGACTGCTTATTAAGACCTCTTCAGCCTGCTGGGCCCTGCCAAGGCCCTCTTCCAGCTTCTCAGTGGCTTTTCACCAAGGTCTCTTTCCCCCAGGCCACAGCTGTTAAGAGCAGACTGCACCATTAAAAACTACCTGGTCCAAGATAAGCCTAGACAACTGCTAAGATCAAAATGTCCCCACATGCATAAAAGAACAAGGCCCTGGGGCCAAGACCAATCTCTGGCCACTGCAGAAGTCTAGCTCTCCTTTGTTATTCTCTTGCCTTTCACTACTTATGCTCCTTGTTTTCTTCCTTCTGAATTTTCTGGCCCAGGCACCAAATGCTGAAACATTACAGGAGTAAGCAATGCATAACAACTGCCTCAATTCAAAACAAATTTAAATAAGATAAAGAAATGGAAAGAGAAAGGCAAATTACTAGCCCAAAGAAAGAGTGAGGGAAGAACAAAAAAGCCAGATTTATACTAATACAATTCCCTTCAGCTCTGAGGACAAAACAGATCTTGTTTTGTTTTTGTTCAGTGCCAGCTATCAAATCCTGGCCCTCATACCTGCTGGGCAAGTGCTCTATGACTGAGCTATACCTCCTCCAGCACTGAAATTTCCCACTAGTAAAAGACATGCCGCCGGGCATGGTGGCTCAGCCGGGCGTGGTGGCTCACGCCTGTAATCCCAGCACTCGGGAGGCTGAGGCAGGAGGATTGGTGCGAGTTCGAGACCAGCCTGGGCTACAAAAGTGAGCTCAAGGCCAGCCTCAACTGCATAACGAGACCCTGTCTCAAAAAAAAGACAAAAAAAAAAAAAAAAAAAAAAAGACATGCCCAAGGGCCAGCCAGATAGCTCAACAGATTGAAGCACCTGCTCAGGCAGACACAGGGACTGGGGTTCAATCCCAGGTGTGCAGTCCCAACCCCACCCCTGGGGTGCTGAGAAAGTGAGTGAGATTTGGCACAGTGGCATGTGCCTGTAATCCCAGCGCTTAGGAGGCTGAAAACAGGAAGATCACTATGAATCTGGTCTGTGTAGTGAGACCCTGTAGACCCTATACTAAATACAAAAACAAAAACAAAACAAAACAACAACAACAACAACAAAAAAAAAAAATATATATATATATATATATATATATATATATCCATGTTATTTTCTTTTTTTATGGTGCCAGGGGTCAAACTTAGGACCTCACTCTTGCCAGGCAGGTGTTTATGCCACTGAGCTATATCCCCGACCCTCATATTACTTGGATAGTTAAATAACTTGATGGTTTTTCAAGCCAGGATAGTGCCAACCACTGCTGTCTGGTGCCATGGTTATAGTCTGAAAGTCTAAAGGTCAGATTTCTCTGGTATTAATAGTGAACATCAGAGAAAATTCCCCCATCCTCAAATCGTTTTTCACATGTTGTTGGGAGGACACCTAAGCCCTGAGGTGAATCAGCTATCCATGTGATTTTCTCTTTATCCCAAGATTTAAATAAAACCTTTTTCTCCATCGCAGAGAGAAATGTTTTAAGCTTTCTGAGACTTCTTCTTCAGTCCTTCGGTTCTTCCTATTCCAGATGTGGACGGTGACCATGCCGCATCGATTTAGCTCATTTCCTGAGTGATTCCAGAATGGTCAGGTGACCCACAGGAGAGAACTGGGGATTTAACCACATGGAGTGTGAGCTCCATCGCTGAGGCTGAGGGAGAGACTAGAGGGAGCTCTGCGGCTCTCACCTTGCTCCCTCCCTCAGTCTACTCCGGGGTGCAGCTTCTTCTCATAACCTTGCTGGACAATTGCTGAGTGCTGAGCAAACAAGCAAATGATTTGCTGCTGGAAAGGCGGCTCTGGATCTTGCTCTTTGGCTTTTCTTCTCACCTGAAGCTGTCTGCCTCATCCTACCCTTGTCTCACAGCCACTGCAGAACCTGCTCTCTCACAAACCCAACACTTAACCCCTGTGTGTACATGTGTGCATGTGTGTGTGTGTGCGTGTGTGTGCGTGTGTGTGTGTGTGTGTATTGACACTGAATTCAGGGCCTTTGCACTGAGCTACCTACATTGCCAACTTTTTTTTTTTTTTTTCAACAGAATCTTACTAAGTTGCCCTGGCTGGTCTCGAACTTTTGATCATCTTGCCTCAGCACCACAGAGTGCTAGAATTAGACAGGCATCCAGTTCACTCATTGTTTCTTAGGGAGGCAAACAGAATATGCAAAATAAAGGAAAAACTTCCTTTAAAATGCTCTTTGAATTTCCTTCTCTTTTCTGAAAAGCGCTCACCCATCTCTGCCTACGCCTTTCTTTTTCTCTTTCCCTCCAGTGGCCTCCCAAAATTCTCTCTTAAGCATCTCCCTCATTCTGTGTTGGCACAGCCACTTGGTCTCCTCTCAGCATTTTAATTCCCTTCACTGCAAATCACCCTGCTTAGTTCAACAAAGGCCCTCTAGGGAGCTAAGTGCACAAAGCATTCATTCTTCCTTGGGGACAAGCAGCGGGATTTGGCAGCACATCATTTTAATACATGACCCCCCCTCATCGCACAAACATAACTCAACATTCTAAGCCGAGCACAAGTGGAAGGAAAGGCTTTGTCAGAGTGAATCAAGACCAACGTGTAGGTGTACAGGTTTATCATGGCATTTGGTGGACAGAAAGCAGATCGGGGACATTGTCTGGGGTTGGGGGTAGACAGTCTGCACGAAGCCACATTCAGAATGTGGCCAAAATCACCTGTGCAGGTAGCCAGACTCTGGGAAAGGATTTCCAGGAACACTGGAGTGAATGAGCCATATAAGCGCCAATGCACAGCGCCCCAAGATTTCACTGGAAGCTGAGAAGTGACTCCACCACCAATGAAACTGATCCTGAAAATGGACTAAGGGTCAACTCTTTTTTTTTTTTTTTTTTTTTTTTTTTTTTTTTTTTTTTTTTTTTTTTTTTTTTTTTTGTCTTTTTGAGACAGGGTCTCGCTATGCAGTTCAGGCTGACCTTGAGCTCACTTTCATAGCCCAGGCTGGTCTCGAACTCACACTGATCCTCCTGCTTCAGCCTCCCAAGTGTTGGGATTACAGGCGTGCGCCACCACGCCCGGCTTAAGGGTCAACTCTAGAATCCCCTGCCTAGAGGTAAGGGGCAAAGAGAGAAGAAACCAAGCCATTTCTGCCTATCTTAATATTTTCCACTCCCATGTAGGAGTACAGGTGGCCCTCCACAGGCATGTGTTCGCCATCTGTGGATTCTGCCAACAGCAGATTGAAAATATTTTTTAAACTGCACCTGCACTGGGGCCCAGCAGGATGGCTCAGTGGTCTAAAGTGCCTGATTAGGAAATCTTGGTCGGCCAAGGGACCGCGGTTCGTTCCCAGCACCACATGATGCGCCAGCCCTGCCCTCAGGGCAGGCTGAGCCGGCCATAAAAATAAATAAAAAGCAAAAGTTCTGAAACAAGAAAAAAAATAAAAGTAAATTTAAAATCCTTAAAAAAAAATACACGATAGCAGCTATTTGCATACCGTATCTATTGTACAGAGTAGAGTAAGTACTCTAGAGATTATTTAAAGCACTGGAGAGGAAGAGGGTATAGTTTAGTGGTAAAGCCCCTGTCTAACATGCATGAGCCCCTGGTTCAATTGCCAGTACCACAATAACTAAATCAACAGCATAGAGAATATAAATAGGTTACATGCAAGTACTATGCCATTTCTCGTAAATGATTTGAGCATTCGTGGAAGTTGGTACCCAAAGGAGTCCTGGAACCAGTCTTCGAATGTCAACTATGTTCTCCTTGTATATTAGTCTCCTCTTCTACAGTCACCAATTACCACTGACTTAGTAACTTGAAACAATACGAATTGTGATGGCATGGGCTGGAAGTCTTACAAGAGTCTCACCAAGCTAAACATCAAGATGTGGGTAGGGCTTCATACCTTTACAGACACCATAGAGCAATAGTCCCCAAACTTTTTGGCACCAAGGACAGGTTTCAAGGAAGACACTTTTTCTACGAGGTGGAGTGTTTAGTTTCTTTTTTCACTGGTATATGTTTGTAACACATAGTCATTGCATGCTCTCATACTAACATCATCACTTGAGTGCTGCCAGAGATCACCCAACAGGCAGCAGACTCTCACGAGAGGAAAAAAAAAAAAACGATGTCCTGCGCATGTGCAGTTCACAGTAGGGCTCACAGCTCAGTGAGGATCTAATGCAGAGGCTGATCTGACAGGAGGCAGAGCTCAGATGGTACTGTGAGCAATCAGGAGCAGTTGTGAAGACAGATGAAGTTTCACCAGCTTTGCTATTTGGGTAACATACTCCCAGGGACTGGAGATAAGAAAGCGGCAGTCCCACAAGCCATTATTCTCAGCCACATCTATCATACAGTGCAATTTTCTGGGCATGTGATCTTGACAATGATTCTGAGATTTCCAACTAGTGAAGCATCAGAAGTTCTTGGAGAGCTGGGTGTGGTGGCACACACCTGTAATCCCAGCACTTGGGAGGCTGAGGCAGGAGGATCAGTGCAAGTTCAAGACCAGCCAGGGCTACATAGTGAGCTCAAGGCCAGCCTGAACTGCATAGCAAGACCCTGTTTCCTGGCTATTCCACCACACCCGGCTATTATTTCTTGCTTTCTTTTTTACGACCTTGTGCTTGCCAGGCAGGCTCATGTGCCACAGAGCTATCTCCCAGCCCCAATTCTTGCTTTCTTATTGTTGAGTAATATCCCATTATACAGATGTACCATTTTTATTTTTTCATTTTGCTAGTGAAACATACTCAGGTTTCAGCTTTTGATGACAGAAATAAAGCTGCAATGAACATTTATGCATCAGTCAAGTGGACTTTCATTTCTCCCAGACAAATACCTAGAATTACTGGGACATATGGTAAGCATATGGTTATCTCTGGAAGAAAATGTCAACAAAGCAGCTATACCATTTTGCATTTCCATCAGCAATGTAGGAGAGTTCCAGTTCTTGTGCATCCTTGTCAGCACTTGGTATTGTCAGGTTTTTTTTTAAGTTTATTTTATTTTGATTTGGTTTTGGGTTTTAGTTGTTCTGGTAGATTCAAGGTATTATCTTATTTGGTTTTCATTCGTAATTCTCAGTTACTATGTAGTTCCAGCTGGCCTTGAACTCATAATCCACATAATGACAATGAACATATTTTTGTGCGCTTATCCGCCATCCATCTATCTTCTTGTGTAGGATAGCTGTTCAAAGTCAGTTGCTTGGGGGCCTGGCAGGATGGCTCAGTGGTCTAAAGCACCTGCTTAGGAAAGCTTAGGCAGCTGCAGAGACCACAGTTCGATTCCTGGCACCACATGCTGCGCCAGCCCTGCCCTCAGGGCAGGCTGAGCCAACCATAAAAATAAATAAACAAACAAAAGTTCTGAAACAAGAAAAAAAATCTGTTCAAAGTCAGTTGCTTAATTATCTAGCTATTTATTTAATTGTTGCTACATTTTGAAAGTCCTTATGTATTTTACACCTAAAACCTTTGTACTTTAGATTACCTCTAGATTATTTCTAATAGCTAATACAAGGTGACAGTATGTAAGTCGTGATGGGTCTGCACCTGTGCAGTGGTCTACCAGGTCCTCTTGGCTGTGAGAGTCAGCACGGCATGGGCATCCCAGAACCAACAATGAAGAGCTGCTCCTGGACTTATCTTTTACTTCCTCTCCCCAGTTAACCAGCAAGAGAAGATGGCAGGTTTGTGCACGCACCAACTCTGTCCCAATCAGTGCCTGTTTCATCACTGCAAACTCCACTCCTAGCCCAATCCTATAAAAGCTCCAACCTCTGACTCCACCTCAAAGGTCTCTGGCTTCCTGCGCCCAGTGGTAATAAGCAATAAAAGATTTCTTGCTTTCACCTGCTTCACACAGAGGAAAAAAAAACCATACAGATGGTTCTGTGGTTTTATATTGCTGGCGATTGATCCTAGGGCCTTAGCTCCAAGCTGCTGCTCTCCAGCCTTTTGCAATTTTTTTTTGTTTTTGTTTTTGTTTTTTTGAGGATGAATCTTGACATGCCATTAAGTTGCTTGGGTTAAACTCAAACTTATAACCCTCCAACCTCAGCATCCCAGAATGCTGGGATTACAGGTGCTTCTTACCACACCTCGTGTAAGTAGCTCTGCTACTGTTTGGTTTAGGGAATAATGACAAACACAAGTTCATCCCAGAGAAGATCTCTTCTTCAAAATATTGTTGATGGGTAATTGGCTAAATCTGGATATAGAACCTGGGGATACAGATATGTCATAAACTGGGTGGCTTATAAACAACAGAAATTTATTTCTCACAATTTCAGAAGTAGGCAATTCCAAGATTACCCCTCTGCCAAATTCCTTATCTAGTGAAGTCCCACTTTCTGGTTCATACCTGCCATCTTCTCTGCATACCTATATGATGGAAGGAACTAGAAAGCTCGCTTCTATCAGGCACAAATCTCACTCCCAAGCACCACAGCTCCATCACCTCTCAAAGACCCCACCTCCTAACACCATCACATTGTGATTAGGGTTCCATATATGCCCCTTGGTGGACACAAATATTCAATGTTTACAGTCTTGTCTCCTTAACAGTCTTCCCACTCTTTGCTCTCCCTGTGTGCTCTCACAAAAGGTTATTTATATATGTATATTTATTTCACTGTGCAAAACTCACTGCACTCTTTCTTTCTTTCTTTCTTTCTTTTTTGTCTTTTTGAGACAGGGTCTCGCTATGCAGTTCAGGCTGGCCTTGAGCTCAGTTTTGTAGCCCAGGCTACAAAGATTTGAGCCTATCAGAAAAGAGAGAAGGAGGGAAGAAGGGAAGGAGGGAGGGAGGAAACAAAGTGGCTGATACAGAATTCCTTCCAGGGCCCGGTGGGATGGCTCAGTGCTCTAAAGCACCTGCTTGGGAAAGCTTGGGCAGCTTCAGGGACCGCGGTTCGATCCCCGGCACCACATGCTGCTCCAGCCCTGCCCTCGGGGTGGGCTGAGCCGGCCATGAAAATGACTGAATAAACAAACAAAGGTTCTGAAACAAGAAAAAAATAAATAAATAAAATTAAAAATTAAAAAAAAAAAGAATTCCTTCCAACACAGATGTAGGCTTCAGTGCTGCACAAATGTGCATCCCCACACCTGTGTTAAGTAATTCTCCCTCACATCCCTTATGTTAAGGTTTTGAAAACAGTGTCTCACTATGTTGTCCAGACTGGCCTTGAACTCCTGGGCCCAACTAATTTCCCTGCCCTATTTTCCCAAGTAGCTGGCGACTGCAGGTTCACACCTCTGTGCTCAGCTATTTTATTTATCTGAATGACTTGACCAGATGAACACAGAATAGTTCATTCCACCCTGGATGCAATTGTATCATACCAATATGGCCCAATTCTCACTTTTTTATTTTTTTCAATTTTCACTTGAAGAAAACATGTTTGTGCTCAGGAATGAGGTACTGCTGGCATCTAAGAGGCCAGCACATTATCCCAAAGGAAAACATACCTAATTTTCAAAGCTCGGGCCTGTTGCATCAAATTCTTAAGTAGTGTTACAACATGTCTTTGGCTTGACTTGTTCTCAGTGTTCCCCAAATAAAGAATAATGTGTAGTCGATGTACGCTTCACTAAGAACAAAACAACCAAGAAAAAATAAATACGATGTTCCACCTGCTAGCACTGAATGGAAGGATGTGTTTTCCTGAATGCACTGCACAGTGTGGAGGACCACTGAGCAGCTCTCCTTGAAAGAAGAGTGTTCATCTCCATTTTGGCTGAGCCTAACCCAGTTTCCTTGCACTGATATGTACAGAACTGGCTAGGGCTTCTCTTTATCCTTTCAATTGGCCTTAAGCAATGCATAAGGCTGAGGTGCTGGTGGTAGTCTTTGAAGGTGGCATGCGTGTTTCTCTGATAACCCACACCTGCTGCTCATTAACGTGAGCTGGGTCAAGACAGGGGGAAGAGCTAATGCTCCATGCTGTCGGCTGGGATCAAGCCTCAAGACAGAGGCTATGGCTTCCTGGGGCTTGAAAGGTTACACATCAGAGCTGGAGCACCAGACCCCCAAAACATTAGCTACTGTCTCTATAGTATAATGCAAATTACTTTTTCTTCATACCCTTCTCTCTTCATATGACAGAGGTAAATGCAGGCTACCTGCCCCCGTTCACAGTACTCACCTGCTTCCCACCATTCTCAGTCATTCATCCTCAAGCAACTCCTCCTTCACAACTGAAGAAAACCCAGATGTGGCCCTGGGTTGGCCCCCTTGTTCCGGAAAGCTATCTTCATGGCCGGACTTAGGGCTCCTTGGCTCCTCATAATTACAAATATGCTTTAGCGTCTTTATTTGCACCGTGGGTTATAGTGGGAGTGGTAGATTGGAATTAACTTGGTGGGATTCCAATAATATATTTTTGGAATTATAAATATAGACTTCTTGGACAGAGATGAGGAGCAGAAGACAGCACAGGTTAAGGGAAAGTAAAGAAAGATGGAAACAGATGCTACAGAATGCAAGAGAGGAGTGTCCAAAAGGGATACAACTTGAAAACTCACCATAGGCACACACAAAACCAGCCTCCACTCTTTAGGCAAGATCTTGATGCCCACGGCTCCCAATACTGTGTTAATTTTTTTTTTTTTTTCAGGACTGGGGTTCAAACTCATGACCTTGAAGTTGCCAGGAAGGCACTTGTGCCACGGAGCTATCTCCCCAGCCCCTTCGGCTCCCAGTACCAATCCGTTAACATTCTATCGCATGTCTGTGAGTCCTCACTTTCACACAGTTTGATGATAAGTTATCGAGCTCTCCTAGATAAATTGTAGACAACAGCTTGAATGAGGATGTATTTGTTTACCTAATACATTTAGAGATTAGGCACAAAAATAATGAGCTCACCTACAAATTTGTCCTAGCCTTAGCAGATGGACATGTCCCTGGAAGAAAAACTGCCTTAGATTTTTTTCTTTTCTTTTCTTTTCTTTTTTTTGTTTCAGAACTTTTGTTTGTTTGTTTGTTTATTTTATGGCTGGCTCAGCCTGCCCTGAGGGCAGGGCTGGTGCAGTATGTGGTGCCAGGGATCAAACCATGGTCCCTGCAGCCTCCCAAGCTTTCCTAAGCAGGTGCTTCAGACCACTGAGCCATCCTGCCAGGCCCCCTGCCTTAGATTTCAACTAATCAGATCCACCCTTCTCCCATCTACCCCCATCAGAAAAGCAAATGGCTTTTCCAGATCCTAAATCCAGGCTAAAAGAAAGACATAGGTCCTCTGGGAGTTCATCTTAAAAACATCCCTCCCATGGACCTGGCAGGATGGCTCAGCAGTCTAAAGCACCTGCTTAGGAAAGCTTAGGAGGCTGCAGGGAACACGGTTCGATCCCCGGCACCACATACTGAGTCAGCCCTGCCTTCAGGGCAGGCTGAGCCGGCCATAAAAATAAATAAACAAACAAAAGTTCTGAAACAATGGGGCCCGGTGGGATGGCTCAGTGGTCTAAAGCGCCTGCTTGGGTAAGCTTGGGTGGCTTCAGGGACCACGGTTCAATCCCCGGCACCACATGCTGCGCCAGCCCTGCCCTTGGGGCGGGCTGAGCCTGCCATAAAAACGAGCGAATAAACAAATAAAGCTTTAAAAAAAAAAGTTCTGAAACAAGAAAAAAAAAATGAAATATGTGGTAAGACCCTATCTCAAAAACATCCCTCCCAACTCCTGGGCTCCTCCCACCTCAGTATGCCCAGCAGTTGAGACAGGCATGCTGGGAGTGCTCTAATCACTCTGAGGAAATGACCCCTTTAATGAGACCCTCAGTAAATGCACAAATTAACAAACTGCGCTGGTCTCTTTACCTACATCCTCTCTCTCCTGAGTACACTGGAAGGTAGAAAACCAACGCGTGCTTGGCGAATAGAAGGCTTTGGATCTGGGCCTTGTTTCCTACCAGGAACGAGATGGTCTTGGAGAATCACCTCAATCCATGGAGACTTAAAAAAGCAAAAGGAGGTTCACATGTAAACTTTTTCCTTGAGGGTACTGTGCTTCTCTTACCATAAGGGTAAAGACAAAATGTTGTGGGGTAGTTACAGTGGCATCCCCCATTTCTCTTTACCCCAAAGAAACCACAGAAAGTGACAGTGTTCTTTCATCTCACTACAGGAGAAACTGAGGCACACAGAACTGGAGATGCTCTTACAGTCATTCCAAACATAGCCGGTGGTCTGTTTTGTTTTTAATGAAACAATTATTGAAGCTATTGGGGTATCACTTTTCAATAAATGGCAGGGTATTGCTGGCCAGAAATATTTAATCGCCATAAGGTATTTCCATCTGGCAGAGAGTGAAAGATGTGAGATCAAGTGTCACATGGAGACAGTTGGCCCTGCTCTCCTTGAGATTATTTGGAAGAATGACAGCACAGCCTCCAAACCCAGGCTGAGTCAGCAAGACCTAAATCCGTGCCCTTGCTCTGCTGCCTGGGGTGACCTTGAGCAGCGGCTCCGCTCCAAGGCTGTTTCCTCATCAATACAGCTTCTTCTCAGAGTTGTCAGCTGGATTAAAAGCATAGTGCAGATAAGCAGTGTAGCATGTCCTGAGCACTCCTGCTGTAGTTATTATGTATTTAAGGGGGGGTGTGGCCGTGGGAGAGCATCCGCTTACAGAACTGTATGATGTTTTTCTCCTGTATACAGACTATAGCAAAATTCAAACCAAGAATTTCAGGTAGACTAAATGAAAAACCGAGTATTTTAAATCACAGTATCTAGAGAAAATGTGTAGGCTGCTATCCATGTGCTACTATGAAAATCAGGCTTGTAGAAAAAGCATGGAGAGCCGAGGGTGGTGGCCCACACCTGTAATCCCAGCACTTGGGAGGCTGAGGCAGGAGGATCAGTGTGAGTTCAAGACCAGCCTGGGCTACAAAAGTGAGCTCAAGACCAGCCTGAACTACATAGCGAGACCCTGTCAAAAAAAAAAAAAAAAAAAAAAAAAAAAGAAAGAAAGAAAGAAAGAAAGAAAGAAAAAACATGGAGGCTTGGAGGCTTGCAACGGAGAGTACAACTTAATATTCAGCTGTTAGTGTTCTGTGTCTTTTCCAACTAGGATTGAAAGAATAAGAGCACATAATTAAGAAGCAAGATTTGTCAGGTAATCTAGTCGCATCTGCCCTTCCATGTGTATGGGGGCAAGGCTAAAGGGACTTCAAAAGTTTTGTTTGGATCAAAGCTTCTGATTACCTATCCATGTTGGTTTGGGAGGAACTTTTGTTCTTTGTTGTAATACAGGCTCCCACTGTACAGTTTGGACTCACAGCAATCCTTCTGTCTCAGCTCCCTAGTGCTGGGATCACAGGCATGTGGCATACCTAGCTAATCTCCCTAGCCTGGGGAAGGAACTTTAGAATCCAGGGGATTGGATGTAACTCACTGGTAAAGTCCCTGCTTAAGCACACATTGGGCCCGAGGTTCCAGCCTCAAAATCAAAAGCTAATTGTTTCCTGCAGCATTAGAGATTGAACACAGGACATTAGCACTGAGCTACATACATCCCTAGATCCCCAGTTGTTATTTTTTTTCTTTAGATAGTATCTTGAGTCACAAAGTTGCTCATTCTGAGCTCAGAGTTGTTATACTCCTGCCTCAGCTTACCAGAGCACTGAGATAACAGGAATATGCCAGTTCATTTTTAAGGAAACAGAAAGATGGGGTATTAAGTTAGCCAGCTAGGAGAGAGGTAGGCCATAGAGCTCAGGTTTTCTGTTAGGTTAATACAAACAAAGCAAAGTAAAAATATTGAATGGGGCAGCTATGGTGTCCTAGATGAACCAAAGTAAAATATCCACATATAACAGGAGATGAGGAATAGGCTCCTAAATGAAAAATGAGTTAAAGTACTCAAGTTGGGGTATTATAGATCATATTGAACCTGTGTGTTCACATTTTTATAACCTATATAAGCAATAATTAAATTCCTCCTGATGTAAAAGGTATGAAATTACCTAGCTAACCTCAAAATGAAAAGTTCGCTCTTTGAGACATTGTTCCATGTGATGATAGGAACCGAAGCGGGGACTTTACTAAAATAGGTTTTCCTGCTTTTAGAAATTTATAGCCTATGAAACCAGCTTTACTCTGCAAGTCACTCCAGGATACATTTGTAAGTGTTATTTACAGTTGCCAGCCAGTAAAGGATACATTTCAAATGCATCTTGGAATAATAGTGGCTTAAGCAAGATAAACAATCCCCTGTAACAAAGGTTCCTTCCGTTGAAAATGCCTAAGGGAGTTCAAAAGCATAATCACTTCACTTTACTGTAACACTGATATGCTTTTCCTGCCCCAGCTTTCCCCTGCTTCTTTTTAAAGTACAAAGAGCCCCATCTTCTCAATCGCCCTAGCTTTCAAACCAGTTGACAATGGCAGAATGCAAATTACTCAATACCGACAGCTTTAAATAAAAGCCACGGTGTAATAGGAGTTTAGCAGAGGTGTGTGTTGGGGTGGAGGTGGGGGACAAGACAAAATATGGCCTGCCTGGCGCGAGACGTATAGTCTCCTGCCTCCCTTACATCCCTCCCCACCTGCCAAGCCAACTTTATCTCCGGGTACTTCCCAGAACTTCCCAGAACGCCCCTCCCTGAGTGTGTCCTTGCAGAGCCACCAACTGGACAGAAGCAGTCCCTTGCTCCAAAATCCTCAAGGACTTCTATATCACTTACGATTTGCATTTGGCAGCTAGGAACAGAGCCCAGAAATAACAGTAGCTTAAACAAGATAAAAGTTTATTTTTCTTTTCTGTAAAGGAATTCTGGAGATAAGCGAGGCCAAGTTGGTATGACATCGCCTATGGTTCCCGTATCTCTGTACTCCACAAAGCACTTTCTATCGTGTGGAACAAAGAAGGCCTCCTCGAATTGCATCTGTCCTATCTACCTGGGGGTGGAGGGGGGTGTGGAGACAGGTAGATGTCAACCTTCTTTTCAAATCCCTTCAGCACACAGCACAGTCCACTGGATTTCATTAACACTTCATTAGTAATCACAGATAGAAGACAGCAATTCTTTGACACTGAAATAAGCTTTAGTTAATGCCAGCAGTATTCTCAGAATGCCATACTAGAAAGTACAGGGTATAACTTAAAGTCTTTTTTTTTTTTTTTTTTTTTTTTTTGTGGAGCTGGGGATTGAACTCAGGTCCTTGTGTTTGCCAAGCATGTGCTTATTCTACTGAGCTATATCCCAGCCCCCTTAAAGTCTTAAAACAAGCTGCCTTAAAATATCTACATACCTCAGAGCTGGACATACAGCTCAGAGGACAGCCTTGCTTAGCATGTGCAAGCCATAGGTTTGATCTCTAACCTAACTATCAATGTCATCTACACAATTGGTTCACCTGCCTGGCAAGCACAAGGTCCTGAGTTCGATTCCCCGTACTAAAGCAAGTTTTTTGGGGGGTTTTGTTGTTGTTCTTATTGTTCTTGTGTGTTTTTTTGTTTTTGTTTTTGTTTTTTGGGACCCAGGTTCAAACTCACGACCTTGCTCTTGCTAGGCACGCACTTGTGCCACAGAGCTATCTGCCCGGTCCCAAGTTTTTTTTTAACTAAAAAAAAAAAGGCTCACCATGGTGCCTAAAATTTTCAGAGACTCGTACTTCTGCATGAAAGGCTGCATTAGTAAAAGTTTTTATTATGCTGATGAAGCAAAAGAGAGTTATTATAAGGAGAAATACACAAGTCAGGCATACACAAAAAAATAATCAGTTGTGTTGGTTCTGCCCGCAGGGTGAGCTGAGAGGGCAACTGAGATTGGGCAGGGTAGCATGCTCAGGAGGCTAAACACAGGAGGATCACTACAAGTCCTGTCTGTGTAGTGAGATCCTGTAGACCCTGTACTAAACACATAAAAAAAGATAGGAAAAAAATAATCAAGCCTGTGAAGTAGTACACAAATGCTAAGAGCAGAGGCATTTAGAGAAGGCTAAGAGGTTGAAGCACTGCTTCCGGTAAGATTGTGAAAGGAGGGGCTTGTTAATATCCTTTTTTTTTTTTTTTTTTTTTAAAAATTTTTTTTTCCTTTTTTTTTTTATTTTTTTTTTTTTTTTTTTTTTTTTTTTTTTTTTTTTTTTTTTTTTTTTTTTAAGAATTTATTTTTCCTCTTCTTGTTCAGTTTTTTTTATTTATTTTATTTTTTTTATTATTTTTTATATTTTTTTATATTTTATTTTATTTTATTTTATTTTCTTGTTTCAGAACCTTTGTTTGTTTATTCACTCATTTTTATGGCCGGCTCAGCCCTCCCTGAGGTCAGGGCTGGCGCAGCATGTGGTGCCAGGGATCGAACCGCAGTCCCTGAAGCCTCCCAAGCTTTCCCAAGCAGGCGCTTTAGACCACTGAGCCATCCCGCCAGGCCCCTTGTTAATATCCTAATGAGATAAGAGCCACACCCAAGGCTGGTTGAAGAAGCTGCCTGGTGGCTGCTGCCCGCCTGCCTCGGCCCTGCACTAAATGCATGGAGGCCTTGGAGCAGGGGAAGTTAGGCAGCCTGCAGAGGGCAATGGAAAGGGCAAGCGCGAAAACAGTCCCCTGCATGGCCCAGGGCAAAGATGGTACTCTCCATGAATCCAGGAGTTCTGAGTTCTAGTCCTGCTTCAGCCACTCCCTGCTGGGTAATCTTGGACAACAGCCAACCTCTGTGGACCTCATGTTGTCACAAGAGAGGTCTGGACCAGATGCTCAAAAATGGTGCGTGGCAAGATGGCTCCCTAAACAGGCCGCTGAAAGCGTGAGAAGGATCACGGATGGAGCAAGAGTGAGTTCCGGTGTGGGGGCACATAGGAAATGGAAGACAGCTGCTAAATCAGGGACCTCTCGGCTGCTCCGCTCCCAAGAGCCAGAGGTGTCATTTCAGAAGTAGGGTGAGGACTTACATTGGGCTAGTTCAAGGTCACCCTCGGCTCCTATACAGAGACCTTGGTACATTCCAGAGAAAAGAGATAATGATGAAAGAGGAAACATAAATGGAGCCGTCATGTTGTATGGTCTTGTTCTAAGTTCTCACATATATTTGAGTTGTTTGTTTTCCCCCAGAGAAAAACAATTTTCAGATTGTGAGATGGGCATAGTGGCACATACCTGTCATCCCAACATCAAGATAGGGGTAGTTGGGGCAGAAAGACTGCAAGTTCAAACTCAGCCTGGGCAACTCTGAAGCTCAGTAAAATCACATTTCAAAATTTAAAACACAGAGAGGCAGGCATACAAAAATAATAATAATAATAATAATAATAATAATAATAATAATAATCACTTGTGCTGGTCCTGCCCCCAGATAATCAAACTCAGGACCTTGTGCTTGCCAGGCAGGTGAGCCAGTTGTGTGGATGACGTTGATAATTGGGTTAGGGATCAAACCTTAGCTAAGGTTGTAGCTCAGTGCAAAGGCCTGGGGTTCAATCCCTACTACCACCAAAACAAGGAAAAGGAAAGGAAGGGAGAAAAAGACTTGGGATGAGACAGCAACAAAGCAAGAGATAGACGCGAGGTATTTCGACCAAGGCCTGATCTACAGTGGGAACTTGATTTTGTTGCTGCCCAACCGCGATCTTGCTCAGAGACAGTTCCCGCACTCCCCAGAGCAATGACCCAGGTACATGTTGGGGGCCTTCACCAAATCCTACTCCCCCACAGCATACCCACTTTCCCACATTCAGCCTCCCAACTCCCTCCTCCGCCCCCACCCCCAGAGACACCCACAGGAAGCTCTTCTCGGATACAGAACACCAGCCGCCCCAAGCGCTGGCATTCAGCAGTAGGATCTGCCTGAGATAAGGGGTGAGCTCCCTCCTTCTCACCTTCCATCAGCACTCCCTTCTTTCCAGTGAATTTTTGTGCTCTTCTGTCTTATTGGATGAGGGGCAGAGGAGAGGTGAAGGGTGGGAAGGGAAAAGGAAACAAAGAAGATAAGACGCAGGAGCCGGTTCAGGTCTGGGATGGGGCCAGGGCTCATATTTAGTACTATTGTTTTCAAGCAACATGAAAGACGACTCTTTTTCCTAGAGATTGAAAGAGAGGGAATCACGGGTCACTCGGACGAGCTCCCAGGGAACCTGTGAAAACTTGAGGCTGGCAGCTGAAGAAATAAACAATAGTGAAGCAGATTTGCTACCAACTCTAAGTGCTTCTGGGACAGTCCCTTCTGGCTTCTCCTTGGGTCACTGGCCACCTCCAGGTCATTATACCACTTTAGCCAGCAGAGGTCTCTCTCTTACTAATCTTCAGTTTCCCAAACAACAACAAAACAACTTCCTTCCCTCGTCCATTCTTCCGTCTCCCTTTCTGGAGTCTTTTTTCTGAAGCTAAAGAAATAACAAATCATTTGGTCAAAGTATCTGTGAACATGGGGTCAGGGTGCTCAGTAAAACTGAAAGGCAAAAATGCTGAGCTATTTAAAGAAAAGGGTTCACTATTCACCCCTCAGTTGTTCACTTGCTTAGAACATTCACATCAATTATAGACACAGAGCAAAACACTGGTTGAACTCTAAAATAGCGCAAGCAACTACCTGGCTCATTAGGACCCAGAAAAGGGAATTCTAGTGAAAACCAGGAGTTGGGTGGAGCAGCTCCTCCTCAGACTTCTGGTGCAGTTCGTGGATACTCATGGCTCTTGCTGCTATGCCCTCCTTCTGAAAGCTGAATTGTGTCACTGGTGCAGTGATTACTCTCGATATTCCAAGCATTGCATATTACATCCACCAGAAGAAACCAGACCTTGAAGGTAATTTTGTGTTGCTTTGGTCCGAGCAGAGACATTAGTGTCCAGGCTCACAGCACAACTCCTCTCACAGTCCTCTGTACCGGGGATCAAACTCAGAACCTTGTACTTTCCAGGCAGGCACCTAAGCCTCTGATCTATATTCTCTATATTCCCAGCACCAATTTTGTGTTGTTTTAAGCAGTGTTGTGGGGAAATACAGAGGCGCATGCTTGATCTTGCTTTCACACATTCTATTAGCATGATACCAATACAAAATTAAGGTTTTAACTGGAATCAAATTAAAAAAATAATTGAACTTAATTGAAGCTGCTCGAGTCATTGTTGGCCAGCTGGTTTTGAGACAGGTCTCCCTATGTCCTTCAGACTGGCCTTGAATTCACAATGTTGCCCAAAGTGGCTTCAGACATTCAAAGATCCTCACACCTCAGCCTCCCCAGTACTGGGGCTACAGGAAGGCACCAGCATGCAGGTTTCAAGTTACTCTCTGAAATAAGTTAACAGCTTCCCAGTGTTCTTTGTGTTGAAAATTGCTTCTATAGCTTCAAAAATGCAGCAACACTCTGGCCAAAGTGCTCTTCTTTCTACCCTTAGCTCTCTGTTTACCTGCTGGAAGCACCTTCAAGGTCCTTCCATGACCTCTCCTTCTCCTCCTTTGGTTAAGTCCTGCCCAGCCTCCAGGTTTTTTGTTTTGTTTTGTTTTTTTGCAGGACCAGGGTTCAAACTCAGGACCTTGCACTTGCCAGGCAGGCACTTGTGCCACGGAGCTTATCTCCCTAGCCCCCAGCCTCCATGTCTTAAAGGTCATTTCCTTCTCAGAGATTTCCCAGCCTCAACTACAAGGTTTGGCTCCTTGTAGTTCAAGGAATCCTACAGAGATGCCTCTAGAGCACAGAGTTTCGATTTTAGTCTCTTCTTGCCCTTCAGATGGACACTTTATATGAACTTCAAAGTATAAAACATAAAGAAAGCAATTCTAGTGCCTGCCTAAGCAAGTGCAGGGACCCGGGTTCAACCTCCAGCAGGACATGCCACACCAGCCCTGCCCCTGGAGTGCGCTGAGCCACTGAAGCCGGATGAGGCGATGCATGCCTAAATCCCAGCACTGGGGAGGCTGAAAAATAAGAGGATCACTGCAAGTGTGAGCTGCATAGTGAGACCCTGTACCTGTACAAATATATATATATATATATATATATATATATATATATATATATATATTTTTTTTTTTTTTTTTTTTTAAATAATGCAGTTCTAAGGTTTCCTCAGAACTCCTATTTGCTAGTTAGAGCCAAGATTCCTTGCCTATCTCCACCAGCAGACTGTAGTAGCTCCAGGAGGACATCCTTGTTGCCAAGATAAAAGGCTGCAGCCTGAGCATGCAGGCAATAATGAAGACATACTCAGCACCTCTACACAATCATGAAGTGATACAGCAACCTACCTGCTTAAAATTAAGATCATGAACGTCCCCTGTTCAGTCTGCACTATTAGACTATCATCTTTCCTTGACTCCTGTGAATCTGTGGTTTGCAGCTGAAAAGTTAGGAACCTATTTTCCTTGGAAAATAACCTGACCCACAGCAGTGGAATACTTGCTCTTGATGAAGAAGCAGGGATCACAGGGCTGCAAGCCAGAAGGAACCTATAAGTCATCTTGTCTAACCTCCCCCTTCACAGGAAAAATCAAGATTTGGAGTATTCTCATCTCTATTCATTAGGATCAGATGGAGTAAACTTCCAGATCCAATACACTGAGCTTCTGAGATTTGCTCTAGATCTATCCCATGCAGAGTGACAGCTAAAGATTAGTCTGCTAATGAAATATAAAACGATTTTCTCAGCACTTTGTCCTAAGTAACTAATCCCAGGCAGGGGGCTGATTTCCTGGGCAGATTCCCCAAGTGTACCAACTGCCAAAGATCAAGGAATGTGAGCTCAGGGATAATGTTACCAGTGAGAGTCCATGTGGCAAAAACAGGGAATAGGCTCAATTTTTCATGGTTTGTTAAGATATCCCCGAGTTAATGGGAATGATATTTATACCTCACTTATGTGCCCTACAAGCCAAACCATATACACAAGCACATGTGCACACACTCCTCATAATTCATATATCGATTTAATGATGTGTGAAGTTACACAGGAAAATGGCAGGAAACACATTACGGAAATGCTTTGAACTTCTGCTAATGCCTGAGACTTGAGACACTTTAAGAAAAACCGATTCTATGTTCATGAAATTATAATTCTTTTTCAATTTTGAAATATCTGAGTGATTTTTCCTTGTTAAAAAATCTATTGTAGGGGCTGGGGAGATAGCTCTGAGGCACAAGTGCCTGCTGGGCAAGTGCAAGGTCGTGAGTTCGAACCCTGGTCCCACAAAAAAAAAAAAAAAAAAAAAAAATCTATTGTAAAAAATTCAGCATAACATAAAATTTAATGGGAACTCTCCTTATAATCCCATCCTCAGAAACAAAAATAGGCACTTTTTTTTTTTTTTTTTTTTTTTTGTGGGTCCAGGGTTTGAACTCACAACCTTGCACTTGCCAGGCAGGCACTTGTGCCACGAAGCTATCTCCCCAGCCCCCCAAAATAGGAACTATTAATGTAAGTAATGTAAAGGAATATAAAGGATAACCTTAATCTAGGCCAATTGTGTGTGTGTGTGTGTGTGTGTGTGTGTGTGTGCGCACGCGCGCACATGTGTTTGTAATGGGATCTTCTTTAATAATAGGATTTTAATTTTTCATAAAAACACTTCATGCTATATTACTCTGGACCTGATTTTGCCTCATTATATAATGGACAACTTTTCCTACTACTATATGTAGGAGTTTCTGAATTGTTCTATTTTGAAAATGCTGAGAATTGAACTCAGGGCCTTGTGTATGCTAAGCAAGTACTCTACCACTATACTATATTTCCAGCCATACCTGAGACTTTTTAACAGCATATGACATGTCATTCTTGGATACACCATAGTTCAATCAAATACCCAACCCCATAAATAGCCAAGCCCATAAACCTATGTGAAAGGGAATTTTGTTAGACTGTTTAGTTTTCTGTTTAAAAATCTAAAACTGGGCATAATGGCAGATGCTTGTAATCCCAGCACTTGGGAGGCTGAGGCAGAAGGATAGCTCTGAGTCTGAGGCTACCCTGGGCTACATAAGCAAGCTCGAGGTCAGCCTGTACTATGTAGTGAGAAACTGTCCCCAAAACAACAACAAAAATAGAGCATAGAGTTGGAAAGAAAAATTAGAAAAAAGTCATGATTTTGGAACAACTCAGATTATCTGCAGTACACAGGCATTAAAACAAGACTGGAGGAAGATGTGCTAAAGTTGCACTATCTACAAAAGGCTGTCCGTGAGTTTCTATGGGTGCAGTAAGGTGGTGTCAGTAAACTAAAGGTTAGAAGGCTGGGATGGGAGGGATTTCACACTGGACCTCAACAATGGCCACAGATCCCACCGCACAAACTCCTTGCCTCTCTGGTAGCCTGGGAAGCTGGGGAAAAAATTACTCAGCCTTAGACAGAAAGGGAGGCAACACCAGATAGCTCAGCAGATTAAAGCACCTGCTTAGGCAGAGCGCATTGGCTGGGTGTTCGATCCCTGGCATTTCCTGCCCAAGGGGAGTGCTGAGACGGCAATCGAGACTGGGCATGGTGTGCTTGGTTGGGAGGCTGAACACAGGAGAACCACAAGTCCAATCTATGTAGTGAGACTCTGTAGACCCTGTCCTAAATACAAGGGGGGTAAAAAACCCTAAATACATATAATAAAAATAAAATAGGAAGGCAACAGTGAAGGAGAGAATGAGTATCCAACTGATGCTCCTTCTGTCTCTACTTATCTAAATTTATGAGTTCTTTTTTTTCTTTGAGACAGGGTTTCACTATGCAGTTCAGGCTGGCCTTGAGCTCACTTTTGCAGCCCAGGCTGGTCTCGAACTTGCACCAATCCTCCTGCCTCAGCCTCCCAAGTGCTGGGATTACAGGCGTGTGCCACCACGCCCAGCTTAAATTTATGAATTGTATCGATAACTTATATTCTAACAATTTCAAACTGAAAGTGAACACGTTTTGATATTTTAAGAACCTTTTTTTTTTACTTCTTTTTCTCAAAACTGTGTTTATAGCCTTTGCCTGTTTTCCTTTTGGCATGTTTACTTTTTAAAATTGATTTGTAGACATTGTTTATTATGGAAATTTACACTTTGATATACAGATTACAAACACTGTCCAAGTTTGCCAGGATCTTTGCATGCAGGTGTGTGTGCTAGGGATTTTTATCTCAAATAAATCTAAATCCAGGTTCATTGAGAAATCATTGGAAATCACATTAATTCAACAGATATCTTATTTTTCAGAACATTGTCATTTTGGTAAGGAACACATAACTTACCATTTTTAATTGTCTTTGCTATATAATTAGTTTTATTTATAAAGTGTCAATTTAAAACACTTTTTCTGAGCTGGGTTTGATGGTGCATACCTGTGACTCTATCACTAAAGAAGCTGAGGCAGGAGGGCTGCCTGAATTTATGGCCAAGGCCAGAGAGTCAATTTAAGGGCATCTAGAACTACAAAGGGAGACTTTGTCTCAAACACACACACACAATTTTTTTTTTTTTTTTTTTTTTTTTTATGGCCAGGTCAGCTTGCCCTGGGGGTGAGGCTGACACAACATGTGGTGCTAGAGATTGAACTGAGGTCCCTGCAGTTGCCTAAGCAGGTGCTTTTGCCAGCCCCTCACACACAAAAATTTTTAATTAAAATTTTTTTTTTTTTTTTTTAATTTAAAAGGAACGGGCCAGGGAAATAGCTCAGTAGAATAAATGTTTGCCTGGCAGGTGCAAGGATCTGAGTTCAATCTCCCATTCTTCCAAAATAAAAATAAGAAAATAAAAATAAAAACAAATCTTTTTTTTTTTTTTTGTCTTTTTGAGACAGGGTCTCACTATGCAGTTCAGGCTGGCCTTAAACTCACTTTTGTAGCCCAGACTGGCCTCGAACTCACACTGATCCTCCTGCCTCAGCCTCCCAAGTGCAGGGATTACAGGCATGCACAACCACGCCCAGCTAAAACCAATTATTTTTAAAGGTAAAAAGAAGTAATTAGAATATATTTTAATGAAAATACATTTACAAGATTAGCATAACATTGGTTATGTTTACTGTGAGAAGACAAAAATAAGAACTAGATTGCTACTGTAATTATATTGCTTACAAATATATAATGGTTGATTTTCAACTATACACCAGATATTAAGCAAAATACTGCACACACATTATTCCTTTGGCTATTTTTAACGGCCCTATGGCAGTACTATTACCACCCTCATTACATGAAGAACAACAACAAAAGAAACCAAAAAGTCAAAGTAGGGTTGGGGAGGGGTCTGGGAGATAGCTCTGTGGCACAAGCCTGGCAAGCAGTTGTAAGGTCGTGAGTTCGAACCCCAGTTCCACAAAAATAAAAGTTTATAAAGTAGTGCTGGGATAAAGCTCAGTGGCACTGCACCTGCCTAGCAAATGCAAGGTCCTCAGTTCAATTTCCAGTGCCAAAAAAAAAAAAAAAAAAAAAGGGGCCCAGAAGTTTGCAAAATGTACTGAGTCTCAAAACACAAGCAACTCAATTCTAGAACTTGTAATCAAATACCTGCATAGCTCAAAAACAATGGAGCCCAATACATTATGAGATTTTTCTTAGATAAAACTTGGATGAACTTTAAATTTTTTTCCAGTAGTTTTTGTCTTTTTTGTTTTGTTTTGTGGTAAGAATGCATAATATAAATTTTACCACTTTAACTTTTATTTTTGTACGAAGGACTGAACCACAGACCTTCATACTAAACTGCACCCCTGGTCCTTTTTTATTTTTTATTTTTAAATTTTTTATTTTAAGATAGGATCCCACTAAGTTTGCCCAGACTGGGCTCAAACTTGCCATCCACCTACCTCTGCCTCCCAGAGTGCAGGGATCACAGGTGTGCACCACCACACCCAGCTCCCTTCAACCAATGTTACACATACATTTCAGTGACATTAAGCACATTCACCATTCACATTGTTATGCAGCTGTCAGGGTGTCGTTTTCATTTCACTTTACAGTAGACTTCTGGAGCACTGGACATCTTTATTTCAGTGGCATCGAACTTACCAGAATCTCATCTTATGAATTTTATGTTTTGGGTCATACCTGGAAAAGACCTTTCCCACTCTGAGGTTTTGTTCTGTCAAGTCTTCTGTGGCCTGGGCATGGTGATACATGCCTCCCTGCACTCTGGAAGCTGATGCAGGAGGATCAGCACTGGAGCACAGCCTGAGCAATTTAGTGACTTAATGAGGCCCTGTCTCCAAATAAAAACAAAAATTTTCTATTAAAAAAAATTTAAAAAAAAAACAAAGCTAGGTGTGTAACTTGGTGTGAAGGCCCCAGGCACAACTGCCCAGCACTGAAGGAAAGAAAAAAATTCCAGAAACTCCTGGTATGTTTACAGTTTCATTTTCTCTACCTTATCCCTTAAAAAAAAAAAAAAAAAAAACTATTTAGGAATTTGTCCTGGTGAAAGATATTAAGGATTCCAGTTTATTATTTCCTTAATGCTAACAGAAATTAAAAATCAGGCAAATTTATATTAAGTCCAGATGGGAAAAAACAACAAACAAAGGAAGCCAAGATTTTGGAGGTGGAGGAGGACAAGGGGACTTGCTGGCAGATGGACGACTAGTCCCACCAGCAACTATAACATATTTCAAATTATAGTCATTAAAATAATGTGGTCCTCGGTACATAGACTGACTTATAGAACAAAACAAGATGATCACATGAAAATTTATTGTCAAAATTGAATGCTGAGGCATCAACTAATTACAAAGGACTGCCATCTTTATAACCTTGAGTATTTCTGTAAAAGAATGTCATCCTTTTTCATTTCTTTGCATATCTGCCAGAGACCCTGCCCTAGAATAACAACACTCCTGCACCTTTCCCCATCTTTCTATCCCCTGAAAGTCAGAGCGAAGTTATCTGTTGAGACTTGGTTTGGGGTTTCAATTCTTTCCCCAAAGTTACTCCTAATATGCTGGACTCCCCAGTCTCTCTATTTACACACGGTGGGCAGCTATGGTGACCAAGTTTAACTTCACTGGATATATTCACTTACTCACTGTTTAAGGACAGGGACACACCCTATAAATGTGTGAAGAGGTTTTGTCCTGTGCCCTTTGGAGAGTGCTTACCCATCCCTCTCCGGTGGTGGAGCCTGCTACACACCTAGGATGTCCTCACAGCTTGTTGCTACAAACCAGCCCTGGCTCTCTACTGGAACTATGGGCAACTGTAACACAAAGGATTTGTGTGTTCAGACACAGAAAGAAAAGTAAAAACTGCTGTATACAATGCTGTTACAGTTAAAAAAAAAAAAAAATACAGTATAGAATAAAAGAGAACAGATGCCACACCTGGTGACCAGGCTTCCCGGGGAGGGATCCTGGGGGACCGTGTGGCTGTGCAGGAAGAGGGAAGGGACTAGAAGTCTGGGACACTTCTGCCCAGGGCCACAGGCTTGGGACACACTGCACACTTGGGCTGCACTGCATTTATTTATTTTCTAAATTTCTTTCTTCACAAATTTTTTTTTTTTTGCTTCATAATAAACTTACTTTTAATTCTTATGTAATAACATTTATTTATTTATTTATTTTTTGTAATAACATTTATTTAAAACAATTATACAAATATAAAAAAATTGCTTGCTTGCTTGTTTCTTTCTTTTTTTCCTTCTTTCCTTCTTTTTCTTTTTCCAGTACTGGGGATTGAACTCTGGGCCTTCTCACTGAGCTACGTCCTAAACTTTTTAAAATTTATTTCTTTATTTTATTTTGAGACAAGGGTCTCACTAAACTTCCCTCGACAGGCTTGAACTTGTAATCCTCCTGCACCAGCCTCCCAGAGTGCTGGGATTACAAGCATGTGCCATCCTGCTGGGCTTTTTTATTTTTATTTATTTGCTTATTTATTTTTGCATTTTAAGTTTTTTGTTGTTGTTAAAAGCTAAGCCACAAAAACACATGTTATCCCGGGCCTGCCTAGAATCACGATCATCACTGTCTCTGTCTCCCACATCTGTCCCAATGGAAGGTTTTCAGGGACAGTGATATGCATGGAGCTGCCACCTCCCCTAACAGCGCTTCCTTCTGTACAGCCTCTGAGGCTATTTTACAGATAACTTTAGATGGACAGAGGATAAATGTATGCTCTAAAATCACAATGACCAACAGTAACAGCCATTTCATCAAGTACAGTATTTATTACATACTATATATAATTATATGCATTATACTTTTTTGTGGCACTGAGAATTGAACCAGAGAGTGCTACTATGCTATATCCCTTAGCCCCTTTTTTTTTTTTTTTAATTCTTGACCTTCCCTCCTTCCCCTAAACCCAATGTCTTGAATTGAGGGCTTCCGCCTATGTAGGCAAATATTTTGCCACTTAACTACATCCCCAGCATGTTTTTGTTGTTGTTTTAAGACAAAGTCTCACTGCGTTGCCCGGGCTAGTCTCCAGGTTCCTGGTGTCACAGGTTGGGTCTGTGGTGTACATCTGGCAGTGCAGTGGCTTTGTCTGCACCAGCATCACCACAAGCATGAATAAGCCCTGAGCTATGGTGCAAGGGTAGCTATGACAGCAGCTAGCAATGAGAATATTAGCTCGATTCTAATCTTACGGCCCACTGTCAAAAATGCAGCATCTTACTCTATCTGTACTATATTCCGATAATTTGTGCTCAAACAATGCTGCCAAACACAACACAGTAGGTGGTAGATATTGATAGATTTGTACTAAATGGTTTCAGAGACGAAGTCTGGGCCTCACTTTAAATTGGAAAGTTAGATGCCGGGCGTGGTGGCGCACGCCTGTAATCCCAGCACTCGGGAAGCTGAGGCAGGAGGATTGGTGCGAGTTCGAGACCAGTGTCGGCTACAAAAGTGAGCTCAGGACCAGCCTCAACTGCATAGCGAGACCCTGTCTCAAAAAGACAAAAATAAATAAATAAATAAATAAGTAAATAAATAAATAAATAAATTGGAAAGTTAGGCTAAGAGGAGTAAATCATGCCTGTAGTCTCTTACTCTGGAGGCTGAGGCAGGAAGATCTCCTGGGCTTAGGGGTTCAAGGCCAGCCTGAGCAACATAGCTAGACCTTCTCTGTAAAATAAACAAATAAGCATAACTTTTCAAGTAAAATAGGATACTTTTTTTTTTTCCTTAAAGTTAGGGTAACAGCTATAAGTTCCATTACAGTTCCGCATTTCTAGCAATGATTTTTAAAGACAGCCTCAAGTTATAGGTGATGGTTCAGAATGTCCAACAGAAGATGTAATTTGAGCCACATTTATAAATTGAAATTGTTTGCCACACTAAAAAGTTTAAAAAGGCCAGGCTGATGCTCTTCAATAGACCCATGCTTTCTTCAGTTCCTCAAGCTGAAGACCCCTTCCTATTTTCCCTTAATTTCTAACTCTACCTAAAAAATCTGCCTATTCCTCACAAAAAAGAACAGATGAGGCTCATTTCATGTATTTAACCCAATATGCCAAAAGTAGTATCATTTTATTTTTTTGAAATAATAATACTTTTTTTTCAAAAGCACGATAGTAGTATATTCCCAATAATTGATATAATGCTTTCTTTTGTTTTTAATAGGACCAGGGTTTGAACTCACAACCTTACACTTACCAGGCAGGCACTTGTGCCATGGAGCTATTCTCACCAGCCCCAATACAATGCAGTGTCCTCATAGTAGTTATACAGAACACAAGGTGTAGACATGATAATTTTTCTAAACAATGTTGGTACAAAAATTTTCTTCTCATTCAACTAAGCGAAAGTAGTTGTATACATAGTCCAGTATTCCATAAAGTAGCATCATCTTAATTTCATTAATCTAAAAGTGCAATATTTAACCTTTTTTTTTTTTTTTTTCATACCATTTCTTGGCAACTTGGCATCTAGGTCACACAGCAGACCTCAGTCCAGGCTGCCCAAATTCAAGGGCTCAATAGCCACTGTAGCTCCTAACCACCAGAGATAGGTGCCTCTGTACAAGACAGTGGTCAACAGCAATAAAAACAGCCTAACTCAGAACTTCAGAAATCCCAAAGTTGGAAATATAGTATTCAAGGATCTGGAACAAATGTTGAGACCAAATGATTTTTTTTTTTTGTCTTTTTGAGACAGGGTCTGGCTGGTCCTGAGCTCACTTTTGTAGCCCAGGCTGGTCTCGAACTCGCACCGATCCTCCTGCCTCAGACTCCCAAGTGCTGGGATTACAGGCATGCGCCACCACGCCCGGCATGATTTTTGAACATTGTCTACAATGTCTCCATGAAGGAGTCTTCCAGAAATGAACTTGCACTCCAGGGGTGGTGAGTTCAGCCTAGCCTCTCCAAGTTCTCCTTATATTAAGGCTCATGCGTTTCTTTACAATGTCTACCCCATTAGGCAGGTCCCCAGAGATCAGGGGTAGCTAGTGGACTTCAAAGAGGTGGGATGAGAGTGATTAAATGAGATAGCCTTGCTGAAGGGACAAGCAGGTTTGTTGATGGTTTTTGTAGCTTAAGATAGTTAAGGGGTTTGCTGACTAAGAAGTATGGGGCAGTTAAGAACTAAAACACTCAGGGTGTAGTAACTCATGCCTGTAAACCCCGCACTGTTGAGGCTGAGGCAGGAAGATCACTGCGATTTCCAAGGCAGTCTGCATTACATAGTGAGACCCTATCTCAAAAAGAGAGAGGGGCGAGAGACAGAAACAGACACAGACACAGACACAAAGAGACAGAGGCCGACAGGCAGAGAGACAGAGACAGAGAGACAAAGAGAGAGAGAGAACTGGGACAGGTCACTAACGGGTTAGGAACTGTTGGAAGGGCTGGACATCTAGTTGAAATCACCTTCTACAGTGTAACAAGACTAACAAGATAACAAGAAACAAAAAGAACAGAGAAAGATCAAGAAAGGAAGAAAAAGAAAGGGAAAGGAAGAAAGGCATGCACATAGGATATCTTCACTAATGTGAGTGCTTTGGAGAACAAATTTTAATTTTTATAAACTTTTAAGATTTCACAGTAAAGTAAAACATATCTGGGCTCCAACTAATAAAGCATATCATTTCTAGTAGAACTGTGTTACAAATAACATTACCCTAAAACCTTAAGTACGCTATGAAAAGAACTTCTAAGACCCAGAAATCAAACGCACTTATTTCCTCTCTTAACATATCTTTCTTTAAAAAAAAAAAAAAAAAAAAAATTAGAAAACAAAGGTTAAAAACTGTTTCCCCCTTCCATTCAGTTTTTCTTAAATGACACCTACTGCCTACATTTTGGCTGTGTGGCCCTTCAGATAACACATTTTGCCCTATTTCCATCTCCTCTAGTTCCCCCCTTCGGTAGCAGGAAGGTGCTCTCCAGGCCTCCAGCACCCTCCCATCCTCCCCAAATCTACCTTTCCAAGGCAAGGGAGAAGGTGCATCCTCACCCTCCTAGTGTCTCTGACCGGCAGCCGGGGAACGCGCCCTGGACATCCATTAACGTTTATACTACATTCCGGTCCCCAGCGGGCCGCTCCTGCCAGCTCCCGCGCCCTGCATCCCCTCCCGCTCGCACCCAGTCCAACGCGCTGGGGGGCAAATTTTGGAGCAGAGCTCCACCCACCCTTCACCCTCCCGCTTGCACCAAAACGACTACAACACCCCACCTCTGGTGGCCCATGTAGGTTACCTCACATGATCTAGGCTAGGATACAGTACATCTATCTATCTATCTATCTATCTATCTATCTATCTATCTATCTATCTATATATATGATTTTTTTTTTTTACAAGAAAACAAGCATGGGGGAAAAAATTCAAACTGCACGCGCCGGCCAATGGGAAGGAGCGCGGGGTAGGCGGGGCAACGCGGCGGGGGCGGGGCGCGCGGTGAGCGCCGGGCCCGACCGCAGGGGATTCATAAAAAAACTCGGCGGGCGCCCCGTTTGGTTTTTTTTTTTCCTCCCTACGAAAGTAGCAAAAGCATGAGAGACTCCACAGTCCCTCCGATCCACCTTAAATCTTTAGTGAACGCGGCGCAGGGGTCAGTGGGCGCAGCCAATGCCAATCAAGTTTACAACCACCAGCACTGGAGGGGAAGGAAAAAAAAAAGAAAAAAAAAAATCTTCAACTTCTCTCCTGCACACACGCACACACACAAATACACGTACGCACGCACACACGCACGGACACACGCACACAAAAGGAAGGCGGGGGTGGGGCGCGCGCTCCGGGGAGGGGGAAATGTTTGCAAACTGCGCGCTCGAGGCTCGCTGCTGCGGCCGGGGCGCCGGGCACGACAGCGACGACGCGCGGGAAGTGCGGCCCGACCCGAGCGCCATGATGGTCGCCGCGGTTCGGAGCCCATTTTCTGCAGGGGGAGCTGCAATGATGCAATCCCCCGGCCCGCGCCCCGACGCGCGCCCTACTCCCTGCCCTGGCTTAACGTTCCTTTGGAGGCGCGTCGATTTTCGCGCCCAAAGCTTGAACTGCTTTTTTTGAAAATGTATTTCTCAGCTTCCAGGTTGCTGCCTGTTCCTGTGCGTCCCCCCACGCGTGACAAGTCGGTTATGCGCGATGGCCGCACAGGGACTTAGGTTAACGTGGAAAGCACTGCACTTTCGGTTCTGCGGGGTCGGCTAGCGGGTGACCCCAACCTAGCCCAGCCCTGGCGCTGCGAGTGAGCTGGTTCTGGGAGGCGTCCCCCGAGGTTCCCCAGCACCATCGTGGGTCCCCTTCTCTTCCCATCTATGTTCTGCGGGAGTTTTCCCCTTATTATTTTTTGTGGCTGGGAAGGAGGCGCAGGTAGTGTGGCTCAGGTGGAAAAGAGACAGCAAATTACAAAGAAATTCAGAGTCTGAAAAGCAGATCGACGATGCCAGGCGTACTTCGGGAGCACCCTTTCACAATCCAAGGGGCGAGTGTGTGTCGCTGTCGAAGATAAAGATCCAATGGCGAAGGCAGGGTTCCCCGGCGCCCGGAAAAGGTCGCTCAGGGCGGTGGGCGCACCGGGCCCCAAAGGCCGCCTGCCCAGCGCCCTCGCACCCGTTTAAGTCTACTCCCCTCCTGTCCCCCCATAGCTCCCCTGAACCCACATTTCCCCCCGTTCTTCCTTGCCTGGGTCCCCCCACCTCCCGCGCTATGCGGCCGGGGAAGCGACTTAGGAGACTCGGCAAAACCAGGATGAGGACAGGGGACCCTCAGAGCGCGGCTGTGGCCCTCGGACCCCGCTGCGCGCCGCGGTGGCCGTCCTGGCAGCCGGCGAGCCGGAAAGGCTTTCGAAATGCGCGGGGCTGCGGATCATTGGAGCCCACGCTAGGGGTGGGAGCGGGCTGCAGCCCTGGAGGGTCCGCGCACCCAGAGAGGGTCTCCAGCCTCGCTCAAAACCCGCCACCGCTCGGGAGGTGGCGAGGTGTTGCTGTAGCGAGGAAAGGAGGCTTTCGCGGCTCTTAGTCCGGAGGAGCGGTGATAAATAGGAAGGAAAGTTTCAGAGAAACCGCCCAGCCCAGTTGCGCGGGCAAAGGCGCGGTTGCTCTCCGCGGCCTGTGGGCGCCCTGAGCGCGGGAACTGCAAGCTGCAGGGGGCAGTGGGACTTGATGGCCTTTTCGTCCCGATGCGCCAGCCTACGCAACCCGCAACTACTGTGGCAGACAGGCGGGCGCGGGCCCGCAGAAAAGTTTGGCGGAGATGACTCTGGTGCACTGGCCGGGCTGATGGGCAGCAGCGTGTGGCTGGCGTCGGCGGCTGCGTCCCCTCAAAAGTGATGCTAGCGGTGGCCCCGCAGTCCAAGTCGGGGTGGGGACCGGACAGGCCGAACCGCAGGATGGTTTGTGGGAGGCTTGACACAGACGTGCACAGGACGGAGGACAGGACGACTTGGGGCTGAGTCCCTGCGAACGTGCCTGGCACAGCGGGCACCCACTGGCTTCCCGGCCTCGCTTTTCTAAAACGCAATCTCTAAAAACTCACATGAAAGGAAAACAAGGAACATGCCGCAGTTAAAAGGATGTTTTTCCCCCTCTGTTAAGGACGTTTTCTAAAGTACTCCTTTTATTCAGAGGAACCCTAATTTTATTTCACTATTTCCTGACCTCCCAATCTTTTCTTCCCACTTTGATTTTTTTCTTTCCCTCCCAGTCTCTTCCCTGTATGCGTGTTTCAGCCATAAAAACACCTTTGGACTTTAATTAAAATAATACCTACTTGAAGGAGGTAGGCCAGCCACTACTAAAGGACCTATTTTTTCCCTTCTCCGTAGCAGTTATCAATTCTGCTTTAGAAAACAAAAACAAACTATTGAGTCAAAATTTCTGAAACTTTTATTTAGGGCCCCTGTTGGGGTGTGATGATGGAAATAATAGTATTCAAGTGAAACAATTTAACCTAAAATCAGATTTTTACGATTTGCCCATTAGTAGATGGCTATAATTTACACCTTAACCCTCCCCCCCTTTTTTTTGAGAATGTTAAATAAGTATTTTAGCAAATCTGACTTTAAATTGCTTCCTCTTGAAATTTTTAAAGTAAAATCATTTATCTCTGTGCGCACCCAGGGCCTCATACTCCTCAGATTTGGTGTTGGGATTAGCTTGTTTGGGGAGGTGTAGATTATAGCCAGGATATTTAGAAGCTGAGGAATTGGTCTATGAGGACCAGTGTCACTTGACAAGTACTTAAAATTCACATGGAATGCACACTAATTTCTGAAGGACCCCATATGACTTAAAATTTTGGCTAAGATTGGTAATTTGGTGGGCTTTTTATTCCTTACACTTTGAGTGTATAAATAACAGAATTTAGAGAAGTCATGAGGTTACTTTCATTTTCAATCCTGCAATGTGATCAGTGTACACTTGTATAAGGATTTTTGGTTCTGACACAATCCTTACCCTAGGAGATGAGTATTCTAAACAATGGGAATTTTTAAATGAAAAATGTAGCTTTTCTACTTCCCACTCCTGAAGTTTCATTCACCCATGCAGAACTAAGTGGAAAACAGTAACAATTAACCACACTCAGACCCACACAAAACATCATCTGAGTGGGCCTGAATTATCCAGATATGTCATTTTGTATTTGTGTAAATGACAATGCCATGCTGAACACCTGGAGCTTGGTGAAGTACATCACAGTTCTACTCAATAGCTATGGAAGTTTTCTTTATTGATTGCTTGATGTGTAACAATAATTGGCATTTTTTTCACACATTACAAAACATTATACTTGGCTCAGTATGCAACCTTTTAAGCATAGCCATATTATTTAACAGAAGAAGAAAAAAACCTACTCTACCCAATACAGCATTTACAAATGCACAAAACATGCCACTTTGGCTTGTAAATTGTCTAAATTTTAAAAAAAATCTTTTTAACATAAATAAGTTAGTATAATTTTCAGTGTCTTTACAGAGTTATGTACACAGGTACACTTCAAATGCTTTTGCCTCATACACATACACAGGCAATGAAGAAATACTGTTTAAAGATGTAGTATCCATTTCACTTATCCTACCAGTGTGCTTTTCTCTACATGCACCCTCCTTTAAAAACATTACTTTCTTGTGGGCAAATTCACAAAAATATGGTTTTAAATTCAAAATTATTTCATTATTTTGTGTGGTTACTTAGATCTTTAAAACTATCCAGGAATTTAAAAATATTTTGACTGTGTGTACACAACCCAAGTGAAAAGAAAACACATTTTCTCAACAAAATGTAAAAGTTACTCAAATCTGAGTATTCGGAATTCCCTGTCATACATCCCAGGTTTTTGCCCAGAGTTAACCTACAGTGATTATCAGTAACAAAAAATTTACTGGCAAATTTCAATTTTTAGGGAAAATAAAGCGGATAGTTTATTTATTTTTAAAGCCATTTGTTGCTACATAACAGGATCATCAGAACTCCCAAATAAGAATATGTTTCATGTAAAAATAAATAGCAACTATTTGTAGCCAGTGTTCAAATTTTTATGATTTTTAAAATGAAATACCAGCTCTCACTGAAAGGGACATTACATCTTTAAAGAAAACAATTCAAACCCTTCCCCAAAATTGCTTCTCTTCATGCAAGTCAAATATTCGCCTCCTTGCTATAAACAGAAGCAGGTTTTACCTACACCCCCATGCCAATTCCTCAGTCCCACCCACCCTCCCTTCCCCAATGTTTATGTGCTACATAAAAGGTAAAAACTATATACACAGGTAGTACAATGAAGCAAATAAGGAAAAACCTAATTGCACAATGCTACATCCAATGCTTTTAGAGGCAGGTCATTTAAGAGTGCCTAAAATTTTAGTGTTATTGTGTTGTTGCTTTCAGTGCTTATACAGGAAGTCCATTCCATGGAGTCAGCGATATGTATTTAAATGTTTTAATGTATCTTCCTTGCTTCATCAAGCGGCCATGTATCTGATAAACAAGGAAACATTCTTAACTCTGCAAAAGAAACAAGGAAAATTAGAAATCATTAGAGCAATGAAGTATAGGATTTATTTTGCTACTATGTTAAACCAAAAATACCTGAATGCTGCACCAAAGTCTGATGACTAGTCACCACCATCTAATACTGTCTCACCTGGACTTTTGCTCTCCTCTATTTTGTTAGAGCAGAGGTTCTTGTTCTTAACAAATGGGTGAGATTGTCTACCTCCCCACCCCCATCCCGGGGGACATTTGGCAATGTTTATAGAAATTTTTAGTTGTCACAACCAGGGGAGGATTGCTACTGGCATCTAGTGGGAGAGGCCAGGGATACTGCCAAACATTCTAAAACGCACAGGACAGCTTCCCACAACAAAGAATTATTTGGCCACAAATGGCAAGTGCAGAGGTTGAACACTCCAAAGAATGTGGGTCAAAGACAGTGAGAAAGAAAAAAAATATGGGAAAATTCAGAAACTATTAAGCCTAAGAATAGCATAATTTTCTAAAGGTGAAAAATACTTGGAAATGTAACTTGTAAAGGTCTCTGGAGAAAAATTCTACTAATACCTTGGGTCCCTCCCAAATATCTTAATGTATTATTTATATGCAATTAATACATATGAATACTTTTGAGTGGGTACCTTACTGCATATAGTAATCTTTGAACCGGTGATATTACTAACAAATGCCTGGCTGTGTGTCTGAATGGGGCTTGATCAAAATCCAACAGACAGGACTGATGTAGCTTATCTGATTAGGTAGGCCACAAGTCACACAAATCAGTGAGCTGCAGGTGTTAAGGTTATTCAAGAAAATCATTCATTTCTTCACTTTATGTAAAGGTGTAACATACAAATTCTACAGTAGTATTCTGTATTAGCTCTGAAAAATTCCATATGCATGTAGACAACTCATGACATTATGATCTAAAAATATAACAAAACTGAACCCTACCTTAATCCCTATGGTCTTTCATTTACTTTTTAATTTTTATAAATGATTTAAATGTCAACGTTATTTATTAAGCACTCCTTACATGCTAGGCTCTGACTGTGCTTTAAGAAGTCACAATCCTTTTCTATAAGAAGTATATGTGTTCATATATTTAGTTTGATCATTAGAGATAGCTAATCTATGTAAATTTGGGGGCTGGATTATTTAAATTAGCTACTTGAGGTGACCACATTTTCATACCTAGAAAAATCTTCACCGTGCTACAGACCAACCCTTCACCTATCTATGTTCCCCTAAAATAGCCAAATCATCCTGCTGTACAGCACAATTAGCATACATGGGCTGACGTGTTCCTGGATTGCTTACTCTGGCAGCCAATTTAACTTCTGCTTTGCTACTTCAGTGCTGTCAGAACTTTTTCAGGACCTTGTAAGTTATTTTTGAGCTTTCCATTTTGTATGTTTTTTTTAAATATCTCAAGTTACCTTTTCTCTCCTCAAACTTACCAGAAAACCCGAAAAAAAAAAAAATAACAGCGCAACACCTTGTACATAATGTTTTCCTCCAAACTTAAGTATAATCATGTATTTACCATTTTTCCATATATGGCTTAAGATTTGTTACTGACTCAATTAAACTCCTAGGAAATGAATTCTCATGAAGTGGTGAACTTGTTCAAATGGGGAAAGAATCTATTGTTCCGAACATGTTTTGGTGGGACTCACGGGGACTTAACCTTCCTACCGAAGTCTTGGTTACTAGTATTTGCCTGAGAAACTTGTTCTGACTGTGTAGTATTTCAAGAAAAATCATCCTAGACTTAAACACTTTTAAGAATTACTGTATCCTGACAGTGATTCCAGCCTTTCCCATTGCTACTTTTGTGACCTCGAAAAATAAAACAGGGCAAAACCCCTGCAAGGTACTAATCTGCCAGGAACCAGTAAGGCCCAGTACCCTAGGGTTTGAAGGCCCACAGGGCACTCGGGTGTCAGTTTCAGGCTCTCAGAGATCAACCCACCGAGCTGTTTACGTTTGACGTCTTCGGAGGCCTGGCTTCTTGGGCGTCTGCTCCACAGAAGCTGCGTTGGGGGAACCATCTGAAACATTTTCTTCTGTTCTGTTCGCTCTTTTGTTTTGAGGAGAAGAATCTGAGAGCAGGGGAAAATTTAAAAAGAACACACACAAACAATCTTTATTAGAAAAACAATGGCTTGACAGAAGTTGGCCCAACAATCAGCTCATGAAAAGCCCACCACCACCACCCACAACCTAGTTCCATCATTCCTGGTGGCCTTTAAGGGAACAAAATGTGGTTGTTTCCACACAACAGAAAGCAGATTCTACACCCCACATCTATCTCTCTCCCTCTCCGGCTCTCTCTCTTTCTCTTTCTCTTTCTCCTCCCCCCAACACAGTTGATAAACATCCTAAAGTTGTCACAGACCTACAGCTATCTACTAGGGAGGAGCTGCGATATGCTTGCTTGGGGAAACTATCAGATTTTAACCACGTCTGGCTTCTAACTTCAAAATCGTAAACAGACAGCCAGAGAGCATTTAAAACCTAAGATTAACAAAGTTCCATCCCCAAAGGCTTCATCAGAAAACGATGAAAAATCATGCCTAGGTTAACACGTCCAAGCAGGCAAAAGCAGCGCGACAGACAGACAAACAGACAAGACACTTTATGGTTTTGAAAGGGTCATTACCGTCTGCGGCAGGTCTCTTCCTGATGCCTGCGCACTGCTCCGCTAACCCAGTCTGGCTGTCTGACGGGTCAGGCTTTGGGTCTACCAAGTGCGTGTCCTCTGAGTTCGCCTGAGACCCAATTAAAGGCACCGCCTGGCGGATCCCGCTGATATCCTGGCTCTCCTGCGGCGGCACCTTGCCTGCGCCTTTGGGGGGCCGCGGGGGTCTGTAGTAGAACTCGGGCAAACTGCCCTTTTCCACCTCCTGCCACTCGTATTTGCCCTCCAGGGGCTTGTGATTTTGAAAATCGAAATTCCACTTGCGCTGGCTCGCCTCTTCCATGTCTCTGCAGTGCTTCTCCAAGTCCCGGGTTAACTCTTCGTGATTCACCGGGCCAAAGAGGTTTCTGCAGGCGGAGGGCTTGGGGTGCTCCGCCTGCCGGGCGTCCATTCGCTCCAAGCTGGGGCTCCCGTTCGACACTCGCACGTTTGACATCGTTCTCCCGCTCGAATGTGAACGATCGCCTCGCTCACGCTCTCAAAACAAAAACAAAAAACCCCCACAAAATCGCTCGATGTAGCCCGATGTCCTCTTCTACGCCCCGCGACTGCGCTCCGAGCCGAGAGCCCGACGTCCTCTTCTACGCCCCGCGACTGCGCTCCGAGCCGAGAAAACAAATCCCGCCGCGTCCGTCCGCGCCCGAGCTGCAGGAGCGCGCGGGGTCCGGGCCGGAGTGCGCGGCGCCCCGGCCAGGCAGCGAGAGTCGCCGCGGATCAAGTGTACGGCGGAGCGGAGGGCGGGGAAGCGAGGGGAGGAGGAAGGAGGAGGCGGCAGAGCCCGGCCAAGTCCGGGCGGCTGCACCCCCAGGCCCGAGAACCCAGCCGCTCTCCAAACCTCGCAGCCGTCCGAGCCGCGGCGCCGTGAGAAAGTGTGGAGAGGCAGGGGAAGAAGAAAAACACACCGAAAAGACGAGTCCCCCCTTTCGCTTGCTCGCTCTTTCTCTCTCTCTCTCTCTCTCTCTCTTTTTTTTTTTTTTTTTTTTTTTTTTTTTTTTTTTTTTTTTTTTTTTTAGTTGCCCAATATGGCGGTGGAAGGGAGGCTGACGAAGAAGAAAATGATTGACGCGGCGAGTCTATTTAAACAGAGCCGCAGATCCATTGGTCGCGGCGCCGGGAGCCGCCCCGCGAGGCCGGCGAGCGCGCTCTTAAGGTGGCCCGGCGCGCGCCCCCGCCGCCCTGCGCTACCCGGAGCGCGGCCGGTCGCGTGACTGCCGGAGGTGCGCGGCTGCCAGCAAACCTGCTCCAGCTGGCCTCGGGGAAATTGAAAATAAGGCGACCTAGCCAAGCGGCCGGGAAGCCGAGGAGGGGCCGGGAGAGGCCAGGGCGGGGGGTCTGCGCTGCCTGGCACGCGGCCGCTCCCCTCCGTGAAATCCAGGGCCTGGACCCGAGGCTCTCCAAGGTCGCTGGCCCTGAGACTCCTTGGCCAGCTCGTTTTGCACGCACTGGCGATCCTGGGATGCGGACGGCGGCGGGGCGCAGGCTGACAGCTGGAGCTGCGCCCCCCTGCGCGGCGCTCCGCGGTGGCCCTCGCCCTGGCTGAGCCCCGGGAGGCCCCTGCCTAGGCGCCGCTGGCTGGGGGTGGGCAAGGGCTAGTTCGCCTTGGCTCGCGGGCCTCTGCTATTTCAGAGGGAGGCCAGAGGCTTCAGGAAGAAGCCAAGGCAAACGGCTTTCTATAAATTAGCAGGGAGTCTACAGCGACACTTACATGTTCTGAACCCCAAACTCTCCCTCAATGAAAATAAGAATCAAGATCAAAAACTCCACAGGTCTCTCCAGTCCCTTAATAAACTTCGTAGCCAGCCGTCTCAGACGCATTTAGTTTCAGGGGGGGGGGACAAGGTTACACCCCTGGCTCAGGTTCTTGCTTCCCCAGCAGTTAAGGCCATTGACATTGGCTGCGTGTGAGAACTCGTCTCTTTATACTTTTCAATTCTTTCCTGGGCTGTCGCCGTTTCCTCCACCTGAATCCAGCCGCCAAATACAACAGCTCCTTCCTTCCTCCACTTTTCTCTCCCGCTAGGCTTGCTGCTCCAACCCACTCAGCACAATATTGAGATGCAACTGAATGCTTGCAGAGGGCTGCGGCTGCGAGCTGGGAAAGGGCAAAAATATTTCCCTATGGACCGAAGTCTAGCTTATGAGGGTTGCAAAACCTCCAACACTGTGTCCTAACATCTAATATTATTAAATTTGGACAGTTTGCTGATCTCTTGACAACTTTTATCTGTACATGTGGGCTTGAGCACTGTAAATGGAAGTTAAAAACAGAATGGGAGCCGGGCGTGGTAGTGCACGCCTGTAATCCCAGCACTTGGGAGGCTGAGGCAGGAGGATCGGTGCGAATTCGGGACCAGAGTTCAAGACCAGCCTGGGCTACACAAGTGAGCTCAAGGCCAGCCTGAACTACATAGCAAGAACCTGTCTCAAAAGACAAAAAACAGAATGGGCAGGATTGTCATGGACTGTCTTTCCACTCCTATTTCCAGTGCAGTGCAGTCATTTTGGGGTTTTGCCCCAATTAATAGATGGTATAGAAAACTAACCTCCTGGGTATTTTGTTTGGTTGTTCTTTCATTTGTTTTGCGGTGCTAGAAATGGAACCCAGGCCTTCACCGAGAGCCACATCCCCAGCTTTTTTCTTTCCTTTTTAAATTCCCCAGACAAGGTCTTGCTAAGTCACTAGATTTCCCAGGCTGGGCTCCGGTTTACAGTCCTGCCCCAGCCTTCGGCCTCAGTGTTGGGCAGCAGGGCTGCCTTCTCCAGCACTTATGTAGATGAGGATGGGTTTTATTTTCTTATTCACATCTTGCACATCGTGTGTGTTTGCCTCACCTGCTACCCTCAGAATGTTACAGCTGGAAGGGCCCTTTGGGACCCTAGGGTTTAAGCCTGCAGATGTTTCCTTTGTTGTCACCTCCGTGTTCGCTGCCATTTAAATGCCATCAGCTTTCCCTGGGCTTTGGTACTGCCAGCCACTAGCTCAACTGAAACACAGATTTTTAAAACACAGGGTGATACCGAGAGGGCAGCAAAGCAGGCTGTGCCCAGAGCTGGGTTTGCTGCAGGACTTCCACTGGCAGCAAAGAGTTCACTTGGAGCCAGAATAGGAGGTTCTCATACCCCGCTCTTTTCCTTTCTTTTTCCTCTCTCCCTCCCTCTCTCCCTCTCCCTCCCCCTCTCTCTCTCCCTCCCTCCTCTCTTTTTCTTTTTTTTTTTTTTGTCTTTTTGAGACAGGGTTTCACTATGCAGTTCAGGCTGGCCTTGAGCCCAGGCTGGTCTCGAACTCACACCGATCCTCCTGCCTCAGCCTCCCAAGTGCTGGGATTACAGGCGTGCGCCACCAAGCCAGGCTCTCCTCCCTTTTTCAAGGATGCTGGTCTCACTAAATTGCCTAGACCAGCCTTAAATGTCTGGGCGCGGCTTCAGCCTTCCAAGCAGCTGGGACCACAACTCCACACCTCCGCAGCCATTTTTTTTTTCCCCCTTTTGTATTGCATTCCCCTCCCCCTCCTTAATTCATTGGGCCTAGGTTTGGGAGTGAGGGAACAGGGAAATTAGGGTGGGCCTTATTACTATAATGTAATGTATACTCCCACCCCTAAAATTAGCTAACGTTTCAAGTTTTGCAACAATTGCTAGACAGCATAGGAATGTTATTTTGGTAGTATACATACATATGGTTTTTCACACAAACTACACCAGATATGTAAATGGAGTTCTAGAGTATTTCACCTTGCCATGGAAGAGTGATTGTACTCACGGTAGCATTATCCATATGAAGGGAAAAAAAATTTAACACTTCCCTCTCATACACAAGCAGAATCTCTGAGTTAATATACAGGAACACTGTTTCATTGCTTTGTTAATCTTAAAAGCAAACCAGTCACGGTCACGCCACCTTAAGAAGTCTGGCTGGCAGCAAAAGGCTGTGTTTACACCCACCTCACTGTGCTCTAAAGTGTTTTGTTTATGGTCTTGGAACCAAGAGATCTGTAGAGCAAATAATGAGGAGGCAGGCGTCTGCTGTAGTAGCGATGGAGCGTGGAAAAAAAAAAAAAGAACACTGGAGTCTCTGAAGGAAGAAGGAGCATGGGCATCAGAATGTCATCCTCCTGCAGGCGGGGAGGCAGCTGTGAACGCGCAAGCCAGGGAGAAAAAAATTCACGCTAACAGTGGAAAGGCGGAGCCTAGAGGGAAGAGTTTCACCCTGCACCACTTAAAACTGGGGGCTGCCTCCCCCAGCCCTTAGTGCTGGGTGACATTTTTGTTGTCATTTCATTCCTGGTGATTTCACATGCAGCCGAGACGTGTCACGTAGGCCACCCCAAGTTCCTGTGTCTTTCACAAGCCGAGGAGCGAGGAGCGAGGAGCGAGGCAAAGACCAAAACAACTTAAAAGAAAACACCTGTGTGGCAGACAAGGGTCTCAGCCGGGCGGGCGGTTGGGAACAGCTGTGTCAGCCAGGCTCCGGGTGCCCCCTCCCTCTCTGAAAACAAGCAGGCCCCAAGGTTCCTCAGGAGTCCGAGGCTACTTTTGCCTCAGCTGCCTCTCCGCCTCAAACACACCATTTTAATCCTTTTTGGAGACTGTATTGCATCATTCTTCAATTGCATCGCCTCTGAACAGACATTTTTTTTTAAATTTCTTTATTTTTTTGTTTCAGAACCTTTATTTGTTTATTCACTCATTCTTATGGCTGGCTCAGCCCGCCCCAAGGGCAGGGCTGGCGCAGCATGTGGTGCCAGGGATCGAACCGCGGTCCCTGAAGCTGCCCAAGCTTTCCCAAGCAGGCGCTTTAAACCACTGAGCCATCCCGCCGGGCCCATGAACAGACATTTTTAATGTTTGAAATTTTTAGTCATCTGTTTCTGACAATTTGTTCTAACAGTTACTGAGCACCTTCCATTAATTTCCTTATTATTTTTTTCTTTCAGCATCTATTTATGAAATGCCTTGTATATGTCAGGCATTATCCTAAACTCTGGGGATACAGAAAAGAAAGCCAGTGAGGCTTTCATTCCAGTAAGGGGAAGAGAGAGAGAAAATAGAATAAATGAGTAAAACACTGTACATACTAATAGTAAAAGAGGGGGATATATACTATAGAGAAAGAAATAATCAAAGAAGGATTTTTGTTTGTTTTTTTTTAAGGAAGAGTCTACAGGGTGTTCAGGGTCTCTCTACTAGATGAACTCGTAGTAATCCACCTGTTTACAACCTCCCAAGAGCTGGGATTACAGGGGTGCACCACTACACCCAGTCTCAAGCCGAAAAGGACAGTGTATTACAAGCTGGGTGTGGTGGTGCATACCTGTGATGCCAACACTCTGGCTGGCTGAGGCAGGAAGGTGCAAAGTTCAAGCCCAGCTTGGGCAATTTAAAGACTTAATGAAGGGGCTGGCGGGATGGCTCAGTGGTTTAAAGCGCCTGCTTGGGAAAGCTTGGGCAGCTTCAGGGACCGCGGTTCGATCCCTGGCACCACATGCTGCCGCCAGCCCTGCCCTCGGGGCGGGCTGAGCCAGCCATAAAAATGAGTGAATAAATAAATAAAGGTTCTAGCCGGGCGTGGTGGCTCACGCCTGTAATCCCAGCACTTGGGAGGCTGAGGCAGGAGGATTGGTGCGAGTTCGAGACCAGCCTGGGCTACAAAAGTGAGCGCAGGACCAGCCTCAACTGCATAGCGAGACCCTGTCTCAAAAAGACAAAAACAAAACAAAACAAACAAACAAACAAAAAACAAATAAAGGTTCTGAAACAAGAAAAAATAAATAAATAAAATAAAAAATTCTTTCAAAAAATAAATAAAAACTTAATGAAACCCTATCCTGAGTTAAAAAATAAAAGGAGCTGGGAGTGCAGCTTAGTGGAAAGGCTCTGGGTTCAACCTTCAGTGCTGCTGGAGAGAGAATTTCAAAGGTCACGACGTGAATGAAGGGACCAGGAGGCCACTGGAGAAGATGGCCTTCGCACAAAGCAATAGGTGGGCAGATTGCTGGGGAATGTTCCAGTACCGAGGGCAGCAAACACAAAGACTGGGGTGGAATCGATGTCTTGAAGGAAGCCCACGTAGTAAACAGGACAGAGCAAGGGGAGAGGGTAACAGAATGTCAGATTGCGTAGGACCAAGTAGGCCCCAGGGGGCCTCTTATCTATGTGTGTAGTACCAGGGATTGAACCAAGTGGCCACTGAGCTACAGCCCCAGCCTCCTTGTAGGGCTTTTTTTTTTTTTTCTGCCTGACCGGGGTTCTAACTCACAACCTTGTTCTTGCCAGTCAGGCACTTGTGCCACAGAGCTATCTCCCCAGCCCTTAGGGGTTAAAAAAAATAAATAAGGATGACGTTGGGGTGTTAGGAGGTTGTAAGCTGTGAATTGTTGTGCTTGTGCCACATGTAAGGTATTTCCCAAGATGTTATTCTCAAAGCATGGGGAGTGAAGAGATGAATAAATCCTAATCCCTGCTTGTGGGGCGTGTGCTCCCTGGAGAGGGAGACTACGATGTGCACTAAACCTAGAGACAGAGCTGAGGATGGTGGTGCTCACCTGTAATGAGCACTCCGGAGACGGAGGGAGGAGGACTGCAAGTTCAAGGCCAGTCTCCACAACTTAGAATCTGTAGTGAAAAATTTAAAAAGCTGTATCTCAGTAGTAGAGTACCCTGGGTTTGATTCTCCAGTCCCACAAACACAAACACACACAGCAGAGGTGGGAAGCAATACCTGGAAGAACATGCTGCTATTTCTCTTGCTATCAAAAAGAACTTGAGAGCCGGGCATGGTGGCTCCCACCTGTAATCCCAGCACTCGGGAGGCTGAGGCAGGAGGATTGGTGCGAGTTCGAGACCAGCCTGGGCTACAAAAGTGAGCTCAAGGCCAGCCTCAACTGAATAGCGAGACCCTGTCTCAAAAAGACAAAAAAAAAAAAAAAGAACTTGAATCATTGTGTGTCGCCTTCTTTTGCGGTAGCATTTTACAGTCAGTCCTAATCAATATGGAGGGAAACATGGAGAAGATAGATAATAGGGAAGGGGAAGAATGTGGCTTGTTGCAGCCAAGAAAATTATATGGGTACATGTATAGGTTAATGAGGTAATTGTAAGGGTGATCTGTAGAGGTAATTATGAGCATATATCTGTGGAATGAGGCCAAATGGTTATAAGAGGCATACTTTTTTTTTTTTTTTTGTGGACCAGGGTTTCGAACTCACAACCTTGCACTTACCCAGCAGGCACTTGTGCCTCAGAGCTATCTCCCCAGCCCCTTTATTATTGTTTTTAATTTTATTTTTTGTTTGTTTGTTTATTTATTTGTTTTTATGGCTGGCTCAGCCTGCCCTGAGGGCAGGGCTGGCGCAGCATGTGGTGCCTGGGATCGAATCGTGGTCCCTGAAGCCGCCCAATTCCCAAGCAGGCGCTTCAGACCACTGAGCCATCCCACCAGGCCCTATTTGTTTATTAGGTACAACGTCTCATTACAAGGTTCAGACTCATAGTGATCCTCCTATCTCAGCCTGCAAGCACTGGTATTACAGGCATGTGCCATCACACCTGGTTTTTGGTGGCCAGCTTGGTGCCCCCAGCGTAGGGTCAACATTGCATGTGGTATTGGGGATCAAACCTGGGTCCTTGTGCTTGCCAGGCAGGCACTTTGCCTACAGAGTTATCTCCCTGGCCAAAGAGGCATACTTAAAAAAACAAAATCTGCTAAACATGCAGGTGTGGAGACTGACGGTATATATGACAAAGAGAACAATATGACCACTACTCAGACTTATCTCCTGAGCCAAAGCAAGCCTAGGATGTGAGAATTCTGGGTTTGGATTTGTGAATTTTTTTTTCTTATTTCAGAACTTTTGTTTGTTTATTTATTTATTTTTATGGCGGGCTTAGCCTGCCTGGAGGGCAGGGCTGGCACAACATGTGGTGCCTGGGATCGAACCATGGCCCCTGCAGGCGCTTTAGCCCACTGAGCCATCCTGCCGGGGCCATGGATTTGTGAATTTGGAATCACTTGTAGAAGGTGGGACCAAACATGTTGAGAGACAGAGCCAGCCTGATAGCTCACTGGACTAAAGCACCTGCTTAGGCAGAGTTCAGGGGTTCAATCCCTAGCATGCTATGCCATGCTGGCCCTGCCCCTGGGGCACTCTGAGCCAGCAATTGAGACTGGCCATGGTGGCGTGCCTGTAATCCCTGTGCTTGGGAGGCTGAAAATAGGAGGATCACTACGAGTCAGTTGTGAGTCCATAGTAAGACAGTGTAGTAAATACATTAAAAAGACAGAAAAACAACAACAAAACAGGAGTGACATTTGCCTTCTAAAAGAGGGCCAAATGAGCCCACCGATCCTGCATGTTCCATGGGGAAGACAGGTAAAATTAGAGAAACGTTGCAATATGACTGAGCACCAAGAACCCAGATCCTCAACTGAACACCCCCCAAACCATTCCATTTCATATTCATTTGTTACTTTTTTTTTTTTTTTTTGTGGGACTGGGGTTCAAACTCACAACCTTGCACTTGCCAGGCAGGCACTTGTGCCACGGAGCTATCTCCTCGGCCCCTCATTTGTTACATTTTTTAGTTCTCTTATAGAGGAAAACATTCGGGAGGCATAGAAGCGGGAAGCTTGAGAATTTGGTTTACTGCTGTCATTATCCACATGGAAATTAATTGGATCCCAAAGGAAAAAAAAAACAGAAAAAGGTAAGATCCTTAAGAGGGCAGCCAAGACAATGCTAGGGTATGAACCTGGCTGAAGGGACGCCATGGTTGATAGAACCCTGAGACGATCCATGTGGTCTGGTCTGGTTTAATTTGGTTTGGTTTGGAGACAGAGACTCTCTGGCCTTGAAGTTGTGGCAATCCTCCTGCCTCAGCCTCCTGAGTGCTGGGATTGCAGGCATGCCCCACCACAACCATCCTTGTCTTCACACGTGCCATTGATCCTATGGAGAGGTGAGATCCTAAGTAGATTAGATTGCAAAGGTATGGGTCTAGGGATGGATGCATGTGGTATTCTCAGTTATTTTATGTCACACGGGGGGGGGTAGACATACTTGTCATAGGACTGTTGCTCACTCTCTCCTCACAATCATCAGATAATGTGATCTTGTTCTCATTCCTTCCCTAGAGTTCCCCAGACAAGGAGAGAGGAGGTGACTATCTGACCTAAACTTGGCTAACGACATTCTTTCTCCTGAAAATCTGGAAATCAGGTCTTGGCAGTTAGAGACAAATAAGGAAATGTGTTCTTGAGGTGGATAGTGCCTTTTACGTACCCTACCTTCAGCCTGTGTATGATAAAGGTACAGATAAAGTCTGTTTACAGAGCATTAGAAGAAAGGTGAAGAGGCCAGGAACACAGACCACAAGGACTTGGAAAGACAGATAACCTTTAGTGACCAGAACCCTCACTTTGTGGATCCTGTAGTTCCTGAGGTCCTACTTCCTGCTCTGAAGGTCAGTGAGATGACCCTGTGTTTACATTCCCTTTTTTTTCTCTGTTAGTTTGTTATGGATTGATCAACAAATGCTTTACATATTTGAAAGGAGCGTCCCCTAGTGACATCACATTTGGTCCTCCTAAGATGAGTGCTATTACCTTCTTTTACAGATGAAACCCTGAGATAGAGAACTGAATGTTCCAAAAGCCACAAAAAAGCAGCGGAGGCACTAGGAACAGTGTTCCCTCTTTTCCAACTCTGTGGACTCTGGATATTGTGTATGGGAGATGCAATACCTGGTGGGTTTCCAAATCCGATCACTGAGCTTTTGCTGGCTCAATTTATGAGAATTCTTCACTAAAAGGAGGTTCCTGGGCTCTCAAAGAGTTCTGCAGTCTCAGTGTTTGCCTGGCAAGTGCAAGGACCCACATTCAATCCCCAGGACCACATGCCGTAAGGGCCCTGCACTGGCCACTGAAACCGGGCGTGGTGGTGCACACCTGTAATTCGAGCGCTTGGAAGACTGAGACAGGAAGATTGCAGTGAGTTCAAAACCAGCCTAAGCCGGGCGTGGTGGCGCACGCCTATAATCCCAGCACTCGGGAGGCTGAGGCCGGAGGATTGGTGTGAGTTCGAGACCAGCCTGGGCTACAAAAGTGAGCTCAGGACCAGCCTCAACTGCATAGCGAGACCCTGTCTCAAAAAGACAAAAAAAAAAAAAAAAAAAAAAAAAAAAAAAAAAAAAAAAAAAAAAAAAAAAAAAAAAAAAAAAAAAAAAAAAAAAAAAAAAAAAAAAAAAAAAAAAAAAAAAAAA
>PVJA010014460.1:0-48013 GCA_004027025.1 Myocastor coypus | reverse complement strand
CTAAATAAACCTTTCCTTCCTTCATTTTGAGTGTCGGGTATTTGTTCCAGCAACGAGCAAAAAGTAACTAATACACTCAGATACACACATAGTTTTCCCAATGTGGAAATCATGAACTACTTGCATGTGATTGATTACACAAAGTGGTAAAAAATACAACAAAAATGATATGAATACATGAGCCTAGAATGTAGAGAGGTCTTAGTATGAGAAGTCTTAAAACCTTCACCTATTATAATTCTTGATAGTAAGTTCTTCATGTTATAGAAATATATATATATATATATATATATATATATATATATATATATATATATGAATTCCAAGTATGGTAAATCATAGTGAAACCCATGAATATCGGTACAGATAAATAGGAACAAGATAGCTTTCCGCTTTGGAATGAAAAGTGGTGGTGAAATCATCTCATATTCAGGAGGAATTCAAATCTATTTCTTATTGAAAATGTTTCTTGTTGATCTTTTATAATAAATCATGCTAAAGGAGATATAGATGGTTGTTCATCAGGCATAGATTGTTATTAATACATGGTGAACGGGCCAGGGAGATAGCTCAGTGGAATAAGTGCTTGCCTTGCAAGTGCAGGGTCCTGAGTCTAAACCCCAGTCCTGAAAAAAAAAAAAAAAAAAGTGATGAGCTTTTTCATTGCCTTACTTAGAAAATTGAGTACTGTAAGATGTATTAAAACTAATGGTAGGGAGGGCTGGCTAAACAGTTCAGCCGATTAAAGTGCCTGCAAGCAGGCACAGGGGCGAGGGTTTCAATCCCTGGGCCGGCTGTGCCAGTCCCACCCCCAGTGTGTGCTCAGAAGGTAATTGAGACAGGGCGTGGTGGCATGCACCTGTAATCTCAGCTCATGCGTGTCTGTAAACAGGTGAATCACTAGGAGTCCAGTCTAGTAGTGAGATCCTGAACACTCTGTAGACCCTTCCCTAAAAAATTCAGAAATTAATAAATAAATAATAAAGACAATTAAAGAAAAAAAATTAAAGCTAGGGATTGACAGGATTGCTCAAGTGGACTAAAGCACCTGCTTAGGCAAGCTTAGGCAAGTGCACAAACCATGGTTTGATCCCAGGCACTTAGTGCTGCACCAGCCCTTCCCCAAGGGCAAGCTGAGACAGCCAAAGAGCCTGAATGTAGCAGCTGTTGGAGGCTGAAAGCAGGAGAATCACTGAGTCCAAGCTGCATCGTGAGACCCTGTAACAACCAAATACATTAAAAAAGAAAAGCTTAGTGTTATTTTCTTACTGAAGGAGAACATAAAATGAGTTTCCACTATTCTAAAAAGGAAATTCCACCATTTGAAACTGTCTTTACATGCAAATGAACTTGGAATTAAAATGTTAAAGTGTCATTGTTTGCTGCACAGACATTACTAAGGTATGGTGTATTGTTCCAGTGTGGTTTTTGAAATATCCTTTTATTTTAATGTACCAAGTTTGTGTGGTTCAGGAAGAAAAGTTAAAAATGCACAGAAGATGTAGGAAAGCAAAAATACAAGTGTTATAAGGTTATTGATGATCAAAATGCCTGAACAAATATTTTCTGTCCCATCTAGCCCATTTGTTCTTTCTTTGCTGTTTTACACTATTGTATTATGATAAACTATGGCTTCACATCATTCATCAGCAATCACATTCTAGCTATATCTTAATTTGCTTAATTCGTATCAAAGCAAAAATTATGATAGACTGCACAAGTTGTAAACAGAATGTAACAAAGTGAGAAAAATATCCTCTCTGAGAAATCTGAACATCACATTATAATGCTATCCCTATGAAGGAAAGTGGATTGGATTTAAATGTCATGATGAATAATTAGGAACTATAAGCATGATCTGTGATCCTTTGGAAATTATTCTTTTAAGATACTGTACACTGCTGGCTAGAAGCTTTGAATTTTTAAATCACCTATTATGAAACAGTACTAAAAAAAAAAAGAGATAATATTGTGTCGTCAAAAGTCAAAGTTATGTTTTGTACCCCAGAAATAAAGGAGCATTAAAAATAAACTGGGTCATTTCAATGTGTGTACTTGCCAAAGTTGAGCAAAAGCCATATTTTTCATAGTGAAAAATCACATGTCTATACAGTTTAAAATGTAACTTAAAAACCTCATACTGACATAAATAGTGCTATATTCTCATTGGATTCTAGACCCATTTTTAATATGTAAACAACTGCTTAGAGAATTCTTATAAGCACAGCAGTGGGGTGAAGTCTTAGAGTTACCACTGAGTTATACCCTAGTCCCTGAAGTCATGGACTTCTTGAGAACATTTTTATGCATATGCAACTGCTACACACACACACACACACACACACACACACACAATTCTCTACTTTGTGACTGAAATACAAAAGCCTAAAGTTATCTTCTAAAAATGATACCTAGAAAGCACTGTACATGGTTTCAAAGTAAACCCTGAAGGGATTTGATAGACCTTGGGAGAAACAAATGTTACATGTTTTGTTATATGGGTCTTGCTTTAACTTGCCCTTAACCAACAAGCAGAAAAGTTTAACCACAAGGCATTAGACATAAAACTAGACTAGTATGATGGTTGTAAATGACTTAAATCAACAGCTTCCAACATTGCCAGTTTTGTCAATAACCCACTGTTATTGATTATGGAACACTGTATTATGTATACAACTATTTTCTCTTAGTTCAATGAGAAGAAATTTTTGTACCAATAATGATTAGAAAAATTATCCTGTCTATACCCTGGGCTCTATATAACTACTACCAAAATAGCAATATGCATTATATCAAATACTGAAAATGTACTACTAATGTGTTTTGAAACTTACGTTGTTATTTCTTATTAAAAGTAATAAAAAATCAAATGAAAACTTATAAAAAGCACAAAATAAAATGATAGCTCTCATACATAAATTTAATTCTTCATAATAAGTTTTACTAATCATATTTTATTACCCTAATTTTAAAATCAAATGCAATCCTTCATCTTATATTGGTAGTAGAGAACAGAGATGTCACAATCAGCTATAATCAGGTTGGATTTTTAAAGTGGAAATGGTAATTTATAAGATGTTTTGCCAGTGACATCAACGTAACCATTAGGCATGTAATGTTCCTCATAAGTTTATGCACACAATTCAATTTGGCATATGTTGGTGAACAAATATACAATTACAGGAATGTGGAAGTGGGTGGAAGCACCCTGAACAAGTAATCAGTTTTGTAGCGTGTTGTATGCTACTTCAGCTCACTAACTTTAAAAAGGCATCATTGATTCTTGGAGTCTTAAATCTTGAGATCCTTTCTCCATTCTATCATGGGGTTCAAAATGTCAGCCAATATATATTTTAATACTCTATGGAGGAATATTTTCACCAACTTGGAACTTGTTAAAGGCAGAAGATTGACGTTATCTGACGATGTACATATACATTCAGACTGACAGTAGTCATTTGTAGTGAGCCTGCACCCTGGAACCACCAGAGAATTGTTTCGTGTTGTTTTGTGCATATGTATGCGTGGCTTCTATACCTCCAAATGGTTGTCTTACTTTTTCCGGGTGAAGTCTAGTCGCCATGTTATTTTAAAATCTTCAGTAAATTTCTAAAATGTGACCTCATAGGCAGCCAGGTCTGAGGACCAGGGACACGCAGGCTCGGATAAATGGTCAGCATTAGGGAAAGACATCAGCATGCAGGTGTACAGTGTCCCATGCAAATGAGAAGTGTCAACAGTGCACAAATTCTGTTTTCAACCTAAAACCAATCTTTAATATTGTAAACCAGATTCACAAATGTAAATTCACACAAACAGTTCTCTCCATGTTTATTAAATGGATCATTATGCAGACATATTTTTAAATTTTAAATTAAGGTTATTTTACATCTCTATAACATTGAAGTTGTTAGAAAGTACTTTGCAAACATTAATTGTGCTTCACAATATCCCTATAAGCTATGTATTATTGTTTCTGTTTTACAAATGGGAAAACACAGGCATGAAGGCTAAACTAATTGCTCACAGTCACACAGCTAATGAATGTTCAAGCCAGGAAAATAAGAAGAGGATTCTCACTTTTAATTTCCTTATCTAATAAAGTTTCCATGGGGTGTTGAGAGGGATGTAACACTGCAAAATTATTTTAATTTTAGCGCATTAAGAGAAATTTCTGCAATCATCCGCAGACGTGTATTGTATAACTTCCATGCATGAGTAAGTGTTCGAGATGGGGTTTTGTCACAGCATAGGACCAAGAACCCCCATGTCCTGTACTACATGAAGGACTTACATTTTAAACACAACGCCAAGAACAGAACTCTGAAATGATTACACAGAAGATAAACAACAATACTGATATCACAGATACTCAGAGCCAAATTTATAGTGAACAACTTTGCAGTAAGGAGAGGAGAGGAGAGGAGAGGAGAGGAGAGGAGAGGAGAGAAGAGAAGAGAAGAGAAGAGAAGAGAAGAGAAGAGAAGAGAAGAGAAGAGAAGAGAGAAAGAAAAAAGAAAAGAAAGAAAAGAAAAATGAGAAGGGAAGAGAAGAGAAGAGAAGAGAAGAGAAGGGAAGAAAAGAAAAGAGAAAAGAAAAGAATGGAAATGCAGAGATCATTGCCTGGGCAAGTTTGGAATCAAACTAGTGAAAAGTTACAACAAATCCTAAGCATAATATTGTGAAACTTCTGAAGGCAATTCATATTTTCTTTACTTATTTATTAATATGTGCTCTTTTTGTGATAATAGAATACAGCTTTCCCTTATGGCTTGCATCTAGATGTCTCCTGGCAGCCTGATGTGGTTATAGGTATAGCTTTCCAGAAGTGGCTGGATCTGAGGTGTGTGATGCTGGGATTGATTCACGTAGTGCTAGTGTTGTAGGCAGCTGAGATAGATAAAAATATTATAGGCAGTCAGACAGGGCCAGTCCCTCAGGGAAACAAGATGCAAGATAAGGTGACTACAGAGCTTTGCAAGAGGCAGACACCCCCGCTGTGGACCAGACCTCAAGACAAAAGAAGAAATAAAAGTAGCCACTTACTTCCCTAAAATGCTCCTCCGGGATTGATATTCTAAATAGGTATCAATCACCTTAAAAGAGCCTAAGTGAGTCAGTACCCCAGCCCCCAACAGGAAGAGACCCTGTTCCTATTCAAGCCTGCTTGCCACGTGACTCTCTTCCCCATTTGGTATTGGCTTTAATCAATTTTACCTGAGCAATGGTACTTGTAACCTCATTGGTTGCCCATAGTTTTGTCCCACCTCATGCCCACCTAAGCGAGTTTCCATGGTTTCCACCTTAAACCCACCCTACCGCATAGTTTTACACTATAAAAGTCCCTGAAAGAGACAGCTTCCAGGGGACACCCACTCCGGACCCCCCTCCTGTCCCTCTGTTCCTAAAACTCATGCTTCAGCTTAGAGAACACAAACTCGTCCTCCCAGGTACTTTTCAGGTTGGGAGGTCGGTTTCCCCTAAATCATTTGGAGGTTCCCTACTGGAGGTCCTCCACCCAGATCAGTTTTTTTCTTCCTACATCACTGGGATAAAGAATGTTAGAATTATGATATGGTAAGTGTTACTTGCCCTGAAGGTAGGCAGCCTGGGGAAGAAATAAGGGACAGAATGAGGCTTTTCATGAGTTTGCCCCCTGCCCCTTGCTTGCTTTTGCTGTCTGCTGCTCTGCCATGAGCTGTCTCCGTTCTGTGATGTCACTGTGCCATGGTTTCCTGCCCTGGAGCCAGACGACTGTGGACTGCAGCCTCTACCCACTGTAGCTCCTCCTTGAACTTTGGGTGGCGAGTATTTTGACTCAGCACAAAAATAGTAACTAGGGCTCTCCTCAGTACGGAGACTTCTTGTGTCTAGGAATTTCAGTATCTCAGGGTCTGTGATGGATGTAAGAGGATCAATTTTGAGTAAGATCTATATTTTGTACACAAGGACATAATCTTTTACTGCATGAAAAATGCAAATAAAATTTGTAATATATATATTATCACTAATGTGCTTAGAGTTACATAATTTTCCTAGGTTTAGGGAAACAATCATAATTTCTCTGTTCTTTACTAACAAAATTTACTCCTCAGATCTACTCTAGTTATTGACACAACCAGTCTATTTTTTTTTTTTTTTTTTTGCTAAGGGAAGGGTCTACAGGGGGTTAGGGTCTCACTACTCGATTAGACTTGTCGTAATCCACCTGTTTACAGTCTCCCAAGACTAGACCCAGTCTCAGTTGCTGTCTCAGCTCACCCTGGGGGCTGTGCAAGGCCAGCACAGCAGGCCTGGGGATCGAACTCTGGCCCGTGCACCTGTTTGTAGGTGCTTTAATCTGATGAGCTATTTGGCATGGTAAGACCCTGTATCAAAATAAATGAACAAATAAATAACTATAATAAATATAGAAATGAAAAAGTAAGCAAAATGAGTAGAAAATAAATGGCATGCAGGGTTGCTCTTCCACAGCCATGACGCATTCCAGGAAACTACTGTCAGCACTAATTCCTGGGAGTACTGTCTGCGCTAGAGCTCTGGCTGCTCTGCCCTATGACCCACGCTCCCCTTTACGTAAGCGTGGCCTATGTTTGTACCCAAGTCATTTTATAGCCATAATAGTTTGGTAGTCCAAAAAGCTCTTCACTTTTTAATGTTTCTGTCTTTTTTAGTTCAAGATGATAAATTTTTTAAAAAAAGTAAAAACCTTAAAAAGAAATCCACCCTTCCAAAAAAATCTCAAGAGAAGCTTCGCGCTTTACCTGACATTTCCTATAATGCAGCTCTCTGGACAGTCCTCTCAAAATTCTTAACTTTTGTCTGTATTAAAGCATCTCACAGGCACCCCTTAATTCTTTCTGAGGTCCTAACAAAAGGTTTTTAGACTTATATCCTAGGTTTTATCTTCAGACCATGTTATTCTGAAGGTGTCCCAGATCTGATCTTTGCCTGGAAGCTGTTACTTAATTATAGCAAGTTTCACTAGCTGGAGCATCTGCGAAGGAAAAAAAAAAAAGTCTTTTTTCATTTCTGCAATCAAGCCAGGACCTCTTTATAATCAACACTGTTTTTCTTAAGTTTTCTTTTTTTCTCATTTTGCTAGTAAGCAAGTAGAAGAAATTGGCGACATCATACGTATTCTACGTAAAAGCTGTGGTGACATCATCCAATTGCTTGAATAGGTTTTCTGTCTTTCACCTTTTAATGAGAGGAGTCTCAGAAAAGTTAGAGTTATTACTTAAACTAAGCAGGGCATCCAAGTGCAGTGGCAAACAGGGAGTGAAGGAGGCGCCCCTGAGCTCTTCTGCAAGTATAACTAACTTCATCTTTAAACAGCAATGCAGGGGCTGGGTGATAGCTCAGTGGGGTAAGTACCTGCCTGGTAAGCACAAAGTCCTGAGTTCAGTCCTCAGTACCAATAAATAAATTAATAAACAAACAAACAAATAGCACAAATAATGGATAATGCTCATTCAGTAGAATAAACACTTGCCTGGCAAGGATAAGAGCCTGCGTTCAATCCTCAGATCCAGAAAGAAAAAAAAAAGAAGCAATACAGGCCTTATCCTGATTAAAGTCTGGAAAAGACAACTTTAATAGATGAAGAATTACATGATTATCTTTATAAAAATTACACCAGTGTGTCAGACAAATGATTTTAATACATAGAAAAACAAAGAATATAGGGTGACTTGTTTATACTGAAAATAAAATAAACTCTGGCAATATTTCAGTGTCATGAAATACTTCCTAAATATGTATTAGATACATTTCTCTCTCTCTCTCTCTCTCTCTCTCTCTCTCTCTCTCTCTCTCTCTCTCTCTCTGTCTGTCTCCCTCTTTTTTTCATTTATGCATTTGGTACAGGGTCTCACTATGCAGCTCAGACTCATAGTGATCCTCCTGTTTTAAGCCTCCCCACTGCTGGGATTATAGGTGTGTACCTTCATTCCTGGACTCATTTGCTGGCTCAGCACATCCCAGGAGCAGAGCCAGCATGGCATGTGGGACTGGTTATTGAACCCAGGTCCCTGAGCTTGCCAAAACAGGTGTTTTACTCCCCTAAACTATATATTTGGCCCTAAACACACTTTTCTGATAATTGCAAGTATTAGCAAAACCCTTCCCTTTATCAGAATTGTGAGGCATTACCCTCTCATAGTTTTCCAACAATGTCACTGGGCTTCAGTGTCTGTTTGTGGTTAAAGATCACAGATGAGTTAAATTAATGTAAAATCCTAAGGACCAGAAGGAAATTCCAACTATCGCAGGACTAAAGTTACACAAAGTTACACTTCAATTACATCCGTGTTAATTGTGATCCTTAATTGCTATTCTAGGAAGATGAAATCATGTAATCTTTGCATTACAAAGAACTGTTTTTAACATCATACCCAGTGATATGCTGTCTTACTTACTTTTTACTCCTTGCTAGAACAAATAACCAACACTCAAAATGAAGGAAGGAAAAGTTTATTGGTTCACAGTTACTCTAGGTTTCAGTCCATATTTGGCTGGCTCTAAGGCTTAGTGGCACATGGCATAGAGCAGCAGTTCATGGTGGTGGAATAGCAACAATGGCGACAGAGGCAGCCAACCAAACAGGGCAGCAGAGCAACAGTTTCAGTCTATCTCGCTCTCTCTTTATATTACATTCAGGCTCTCCACCTGAGCTTATTCACCTTAGGCTACACCCTTAATCCCCAAAGTACTTAAAACACATAATCCCAGGGATCGTGGATCAAGTCTCAAAATCTAGATCAGTACTAAATCACATAATCCCAGTGACTCATGAGTCTTTATATAAGTCCCTGCCCATGATTGCATGAAGCTTTGGGGGGACAACTAGACATAAACCATAACATTCCACCCCTGAACCTCCAAAGTCTCATATATTTCCTTCTGTACAAAAGACATTTTAGTCTATTTTTAAGAGTTGCCAAAGTCCCAACAGTTTCAGCATTGCTGAAAAGTCCAAATCCCAATTCTCCTCCAAGATCCAAGGCAAACTCTCAACTGTGAGCTCCTGTACAATAGAAAAGTTAATCATATCCAACATTCAAAGGCATAAGATAAACATTAGGATTCCAAAATTTGCAAACAACAGGGTAATACAAAACACTGGGACCAACACCTGTGCAAAATCCAGCAAGGTAAACATTAAATCCCATAGTTCCAACTGGAATGTATGCCAATGTCAATGACATGGAGTATAGAAAACCGGACATGATTAAATGGTGCAGAGCTCTGAAAGAGAAGAGAGATTTGGGGCATTTGTCTTTATGTCATAGGAAACCACTGGAATATTTTGAGCATGGAAGTGCTCAGGATAACATGAACTGGCAACTGTGAATCATACAAATGGCAAAATGCTACACACGTATACATCAGGTTCCTGGATTCTCAGCAAATATTGGAATGCACAGATCATTAAATTCCTCAGCCAAAATACACAGCAGTTGCATAGATGGCACCCACATCCCCCTACATTCTTCAAATCACTTCTAGATTTCTTACAATAACAAACACAATGCTAGTTAGATATTGTTACACTATATTGTTTAAGAAACAATACATACATAGTTTAATTCTGAATATTGTTGATTATCGTTTGAATGAATCCACAGGTGTGGAACTCTTGAATGCAGAAGGCGGATGGTTAAAGTAAGTTTTAAGAAACTGAAATTTTATGAAATTCCTTGAGGGCCCTCCTCCCTCATATGTTACACAGTCTGTGCTTTCTACCACAAGAAAAGCCATCAGCCGTGCCAGGCAAATGAGTTGCTCTGCAACCATTCATGGTTCCTCTGAAAAGATGGGGAAATTTTGTCAAAATACATCCTAAATTTTATCTAAAGACCACTGTTGATCAGTGCTATTGAAGCTTTTAGATGTAGTGGAGTCAAGCATAGGGATTCACTGAATTCCTAATCTGAGAGACTCCTAATAAACAGTAAGTCAAATGCCCTGGGAAGAGATGTCATTTGTTTTATGCTACAAAACTAGATTTTTGGTATCTGATCTGTTAACTTTCTGTTTTTAATACGAACAACATCTCATCACAAAGGCATACAATTATAACTTTGATTTTTTAAAGAATTAAAACTATTAGCCTTTTATAAATAAAGGTAAACTAAATGTAGAATAGAGAACAAAAGTGGTAATAAAAGTATGGAAGCCAGAGAAAACATGAACACTTATATAACTGAAGAGAAAGATCTCCATGTATATGAATAATTATTTTTATATATTTTTTCTACCTCTTAAAATTATAGTGTAGTTCTCATTTTTAATATATATATAGTACATTGTCTACAAGGTCTTACTGCACAGATCAGACTCATAGTGATCCTCCTCTTCTCAGGCTCCCAAGCGCTGGGATCACAGCTACGCACCATCATATCTGCTCTCACTCATGCTCTCAGTGCAAACCAGGGACAAGATCCCCAGCACGGCAGGCTGGGGATCAGAACCCTGGTTCCTGCCATAGTATAGTTCTGATTGAAGAGATATCTGAACTTAGTGAGCCATTCCATGAACACAATAAATCACTAATTTTTGTTATAATATTGAAGCATCAGAACAATCAAAAAGGAAGAATTTTAAAAATGACTCCTGAAATTATACTATAATAAGTGGTAAAAATCTTGCTATACTTGACAACAGTGTTTCATAACATTTTCTGTAATAATAATTCCAGCATGGTACGTAAATTTTGAGGTTCAGTTCTGAATTCTAGTTGATATATCAGTCAATAGAAATCTCTTAAAATTTAAGAAAAAAATAAAACTTACAGCGTGAAGGAGCTAGTCAAACTTGGCATTGCTAAAATGAAATACAATTTGCATTCACTCTTATTGCAAAGATACAATTATTCTTTCTGACAAAAGTAAGTCTATCAGCATAAGAACGTATTATTTTATTAAGTGCATACAACATTGTGATAATTTCAATTAAAACATTATTGAGCCTGTAGAAAAATACTGAGATATGTCAAACAGTAGTGAAATTTAATGACTTGGAATATTTTGCTGACTTTCAACATGTTTTTGAAACATGTTTTGTTGACATGTTTTTTATCTTTTCATTTACTAGTTTAAAAATTATGTATTTCCACATGTTTATATTTTACATTTATGATAACATATTTATCAAAGTAGTAGGAGAGAAGTATTCATAATTAACAATGTCCTGGATTGACTTGTATGCACACATGTACACACACACATACACACACACACACACACACACACACACACAATATGTATGGGCTTCCATTCTTCCCTCTGACTGAATTTTCCAGGCCCAATAGTTTTTTATTTTTTTAGTCTGGATTGTTCTATAAAATCTATGCCCTAGGTATCTATTTGACACTCGCATGTAAGTATCTTGCATGTACTTCAACCTTAACAGATCCAAAATAATATTCTTCATTTTTCCCCAATGTATACAACCTAATTTATTTACATTTCTGATAAGTCCCTCAGGTAGTTATTGATGTCATCTAGAGGTCAATGACAACACACTGAAGTCATCATTCAAGTGTATTCTGTATTCCAGATAAACTTTAAAAGCTCCTCTTTTATTGGTACTGATATTTTAGTCTATACAATAATGATATTTTTCATGAAATTTCTTCCTAAGTGGTATCCCTGTCTGCACGCATAGCCTTCCTGTTCATTCTTTGCAAAGTAGTGAAGTTTCTCTGTCTGCCCTGAAGAACACCCTTCAGCATTTTCCCATTGTGCATAAAGTCTTAAGATCTCTAAGGCATAGCATTATTCAGTTCCCATGTTCATTTTGAAGTGCCATGGAGATCCAGCTGCTCTGCTCTTACAGCTCACTGGATGTTTTCTCTGGAATACCCCATGTACATTGCACTCTCTGTCAGGAAATTCCTATGTCTACCTCCAAGTTATCCTTCAAGTTTAATGCAATCTTTGCAGAGGAACCCTGCATGATCCCATCTCAGCTCACTTTCTCTTCTCCGTACTTTCATAATGTCACATTGGCATGAAAACTAGACAGGGCAACATTCCTCCATGACCAGTTACTATAATTTTCTTCAGATAATAATTTTTGTGCTTATTTATTTAATTATTGAGTTTTCCATCAAAATAATAGCTGTCATGGTTTACCCACTCTGTTGTTCCCTGCAGTCCTTTCAGTAGGTTTATGAGATTTAAAAAAATATCTGATTGTTATAGAATGTAATTTAAATTTCAGTATCACTTTGTCATGAGTGTATAATACACTCTACTTGAATATTACATAGTTCTTCTTGATTTAATAAAAGCTTATTTATTTATTTTTCAGGAGCTTCTTCACAAGGGATATCTCACGGAACAAAGAGGCAGATTTGAGATTTTAACATTTTTTTTTTCAGAACCTGGTATTGAACTCAGGTCCTTGCACTTGCCAGGGAAGCATTTATTCTACTTAGCTATCTCCCCAGGCCCAACATATCTATTTACCTAAGAATTTGGACAAGTTTTGCAGTCTACGACTGTTCGACTAAACTATCTGGTAAAATGGTGTTATTTCTCATAAAATATTATTAACATGCATTTGAAAGTTTATCAATATTTTACATGCATTTATTAGCTGTGTATTTTAACTTTCAACTACTTGAACACAAATAAGTGTAACCTACATAAACAAAAACTCTTTACAGTCCTCAGTTTTTAAAACCAACAATATTACAATGACTGCCCTCAACAGTGTGAGTCTAGGGGTTGTGTTTTCATTAATTAGCATAGTTTCTGGCAGAAGGTATTTTTTGAGTGAATAAATAGATGGCTGATAAAGCAGTTTCAGTGCAGAGTTTGGGATGAGAACCAGATTGCTGGGAGTTAGATAACAATTGAAAAATGAGCAAACAAATAAGAAATGTCAACAGCATATATAAACAATGTATTCCAGAAGTTTCTCAGCAAATATCATGCCCAGAAACAGGAAGCATGCTAACAAAGAAGGTAAGACCAAGAGATTCTTTCAAGATGCAGAGATGTTTGTCCTGTTTAGTTTTCACATGCCCTTCCTTACACGAGCAAGAATGTGACCCTTTCACATGACTCAGTGAATTGCTTTTTGTCTTGTGTGTCACCATGTGCACTTTGTTTAGAGCCCTTGGAGTATCCTCTTCCACATGTTTCCCTTCACACACCTCTCATAGCCACTTGTACTGTGCCATAAAGAATGTTATAAGCCTCATTGCCTCTAGGTGGTCTTGGAAGAACATTAATGTGCTCCTGGCTCCCGTGCCTTGTGGCTACAAAGAAACACCTATTGGACCAGTTGACACATCAGCCACAGTTGTGCGACATAGTCACAAATGAAAGAAAAATGCTTTCTTCCAGTTAGCAACGGGCAAGCAATAGCAATTACTGATATCACAGACCCAGCCAACACCAGTGAGGAATGGAGCACAGGGTGGGATGGAAACACTGCCCAGCCAGGATGTTCAAAGCTGCAAAGGAAGCAATCGGGGTGAGGAGCTTCAAATGGTGTGGCGCTATTCACTCTCCAGAATAAGCCCACACATTTAAACATTTGCTTTTCCCCAGGGTATTCTTCATCTGAATTCCTCCCTCTATCTCTACCTCTCTCTTTTGAACTCTAAGTTTGAACCAGCGGTTCCCATATCTCTCTGGGGCAGTGCCACTGCTGGACTGTCCTTTAAGTTCAGTGCAGCCTGACCATTCAGAACACATGTGGCTGCCTTTCTCTGACGATTCCCATTTGCCAATTCAGAACTGAAAAGTATCTTTCCAGAATCAGAGAAGAAAGAGAAAAGACTAAACATTGAAAGTAAAAACCCTTGTATAAGTTTAATAAGCACACTGAGTGTAAGATAAATGATGGATATAAAAATGGTTATGTGGAAATTATTTTTCTGTGATGTAGACAGCAATGGATAGCCCAGAAAAATGCAGGACCTGTCAGGATAATTGAATTTGCAAGTAAGCTAAATGATGACCCCCCAAAAGATATGTGTCAGTCCTTGAACTCTGAATATTACCTCAGTGGATGAAATGTAAGATTTTATTAATCTATTGGCCTTATTCTAGATAAGCTGTAAATGCAAGGAGTCTCTAGATCACAGTCCTTGTATTAAGTAGACATTTATAGAGGGATGCACAGAGAAGAGGAAAAGGGGAAGATGCCAAGGCAATGAGGCTATGGAATCGGTGACTGCAGGGATGTGTCAACAAGCCAAGGAAAAGCGGTAGCCACCAGGAGCTGAACATACAAAGAACAGAATCCCTTCCAATGGAAACATAGACCTGCATGCATCTCAAGGTCACACTACTGATATCTCTAACTATGACAGAGCAAGTGTCTATTGTTTCAAATACTCTAATAATTACTAAGTTGTTACAGCAATCTCAGAAAGCTAGCGAATGGGCCAGGGATTTGGCACAGCGACATAAGTGGCTATCTACCATAAGGTCTTGAGTTGGCTGTTAGGGTAATAGGAACCTTAACTGAAGAAATCGACTGCCTGAATTATATAGCATATATGGGTCAGGTCTGAGCAGCGTAGGTAGGTTACATGTCTCTCCTATGGCCACATACATTTATAATATATGGTGCTTCGATTGGCAACAAGTAAGGGTTTCCATTGAGGGGCTTATTGATTATATCATTAGAGGCATTAAAACATCTTCCAAACAATAATTACCCCTTGATAGCAGAAGACCTTAGCACTCCATGATATGGATGTATTAGTGGGACATGATCACAATCATACTGTAAATACTTGCATGCATTTCTAAAACCTTGCCATAATTTCTACAATTTATCTAATTTGTCATTGAACCATTTATTTAAAGATAAAATAATCCCTGGGTTGGGCTATTGAGATATGTAGTGCTTGTGTTTATTATCATGTTTATATCATATGCAGAGCACATGAAAATCATATTTAACGTGGATTAATGTTTACGTGGTAGTAGATATCCCAGAGGTTCCTTTTTCTTACAGCAGCAGGAAGCACAAAAGAACAGAGATGCCATCGTTCAAACTACCAAATACAAGAATCCCTAGAATAAGATTCTAAAATTGAAACTAAGCCTTTTCTAGATAGGAAAGAGGCGGTATGTGGTACTTTTGGTAGAAAACGCCTCCCAGCTCTTCAAAAATGTCTTCACTATGACAAGAATTAAAGTAAAACTCTACATGTCCCTGTAGCACTGCATATATATATATATATATATGTATATATATGTATATATATATATATATGTATTTGCAAGTGGTTCTATTTGTAAACAATTTGCAAACAAAAGCATTCAGCAAAGTTTTGCTTCCATTCACCAACTCTGCAATTAACATAGCCTTTCTTCAAAAGGCTAAAACGCAGCCTGCTTCCTTAAAATCATAAATTAAATTAAGTTTAAAAATCAAAGTGTCACTGCAACTGTGATACCAGTGACACATCACACACACACACACACACACACACACACACACACACACACACACACAGAAACACTATTATATGATACTAAATGATTTCCCTGAGCTACTCCTTTAACTCAGGTCATCATAGTGTCATCCATCCCTACATTCCCTCCTTCCCTCTAAATATTGCTCTGAATTTTAAGTAATAGAAGTACTTTACGAAAAGAAAAAGAAAAGTTATAGGCCGGGTGTGATGGCGCATGCTTGTAATCCCAGCACTCAGGAGGCTGAGGCAGGAGCATCGGTGCGAGTTTGAGACCAGCCTGGGCTACAAAAGTGAGCTCAAGGCCAACTAGAACTGTATAGTGAGACCCTGTCTCGCCAACTAGAACTGTATAGTGTCAAAAAGACAAAAAAAAGATATACTCTGCATGTATAGTTATAAATTAAATTACTTTTCCAGATTCAATTCAATCCCCATGAACATACTCTTAGTATACCTCACAGATCTGGAGAAAATACATTCCTAAATATTTTCTGGAAGCAGAAGAGACCTCGAATAGTACTAGCAATCCTAGGCAATAAGGTAAAGGCAAGAGGTATCACAGTTCTGGATTTAAAATTATACTACAAAGCTTCTGTGCTAAAATCAGCATGGTACAGATCCAAAACAAAACAGGCTCCAGGATCAATGGAGCAGAATAGAAGACACAGGCACAACTACAAACACACTCAGCTACTGTATCTTTAACAAAGAGGTGAAACATTCACTGGAAGAAAAATGGTCACTTTAATAAACAGGACTAGAAAAACTTTTCAGAGACCCAGCCCAGACCCGATGTGTGTGTGAGAGGAAGACTTTCTGCACTGCTGCGCCTATCTGATGCCTGCAGCAGTAGCCCAGCCCTGGTATATAAATGAGACCTTCCACCATGCTCTCGGGACCCCCTGCAGCCCCAGCCCAGGCTCGGCATCAAGGCCTGTTGTGAAAATCTCCAGCTGAAATGCATGCAGAGAAGCTAAGGGCCAGAACCACCGAGCGAATTCAGGAGCAGAACATCTTGCAGGAGAGGCACAGTGGTTCACTTCCACAGCCTGCAGCAGGCACAGCAGCCAGACCCAAGCCAAGCACACTGGGATAAGTTCACACTTCATAGATCCAAACGTGGTAAGCTGAGACCCCTTGCTAGACCCAGATCTATGACAGTATCAACACTCTTTCTATTCTGACCAAGAGAGGGGGAAAAAGGTAACTACAGTAAACTAGTCTGCCAGGAAGATCCCAGATAAATCAAAGGGAGGTGATCATAAAGAACTTAGGGGAGCTAAATTAAATATAAATTTCCAACTTAATACTTGTTTATCTACACAGACATAATGTTTGCTCTTACTGTCCAAAATAAAAACCCATTAGTTACAAAAGTTTCTGTACTGCTAAATATCACCACTCAATATTAATGTTCTTAATTGTAGTTTTGTAAATATGAAACTATAACTGCCTTAACCATATAATCTTTCCTCAGTAATAATTTCAGTATATCCTAGGGTTATAATTGCACCGAAGCACTACATCAAAAGTCAGAGGACAGTGCTGTAAAAAATGACAAAGAGAAGGAGCAAAATGCAATCTCAGGCCACAAGGCCACACATAACAAATGCAGGAGACACTGGCACAGACGAAATTGAGATTCACACAGCTCAGATCTCTGAATTAATAGCATCCGATGGAAAGAGATAACTTTAGAAAGTTACAGAGGAAATAAGATTAGAACTAATCTCTGAAGTAAAAAAAGAAATCTCTGAATTAGTAGCATGTGAATAAAGAAACCACTGCAGAAAAATATAAAAGAAATCAAGTCAGAAATAATGTCTGAAGTAAAAAAAAGGATAACTATAACAGAAGAATTAATAACTGCTTCTAATGAAGACACAGATGACCAATTAGAGAATGGGAAAACATCAGATTCCTTGAATAAGCAATATATGAAAGAAATAGATTACATGAAACAGGTTCATAGAGATATGCAGAACTTAAAATCTCAATCACAAGCTGGAAAAACCATTTGAATGAAAGTGAAGATAGAGTTTCAGATCTTGAAGACACCATTGCAAGTAGTAGAAAGATAAGAAAAGTTCTCTGAAAAACAACTAGGATGCAGGAAAAAAATAAAAATAGTCAGACTCCCAAAATTCAAAGACCCCATCTAAAAATGGACATCTGAGATGAATACACACTTCTCAAATGAAATACAAGTGAAAAGTAAATGTAGGGTAGCATGCTCAACATCACTGGGGAAAGAGGAAACTTTCTACCCTGTTGGTGGGAGTATAGACTAGTGCAACCACTGTGGAAATTAGTATGGAAGCTCCTCAAAGAACTAGGATTAGATGCCCCAGTCAACCCAGCTATTCCTCTCTTGAGTATTTTTCCAGAACAATGGAAATTGTCATACCACAGTGATATATGTGCACCTATGTTTATAGCAACATAATTCGCCAGAGGTAAATCTTGGAAACAACTCAAATGCTCATCAACTGAGGAATGGATTTAAAAAATGGGTAATTTTACACAATGGAATGTTACTTAGCTATAAAAAAGAGATGCTTGAGGCCTCTGTAGTTAAATGGATACAACTAGAGACCATTTGTATAAATGTAAGTATTCAGACAGACATGTGAAACATTATATTTGTCTTTCTAATGAAAGAATCTGAAAGAATAAATAAGATACAAAAGGTAAAATAAATACCAGGAAAGGAAAAGAAACTGTTCGATGAGAAGGAACAACTAGATGATGGAAATATTAAAATAAAGAAAAAAGAAAAGGAAAAAAATTATGTTTATACAAGAATATCTTGGATAATTGTACTGTTGATTTTGCTGATCTATTAGAAGGAACAGTTGATGCTTAATTTTTCTTTCTTTTCAATTTTTGACTAATTTTCCAATATATATCTGGCAATCTGATATACAATTTGGAGATAACAATATGAAGTGTAATAACTATTGTTCAATTCCTACCTTGGTTTTTATTTAGTGAAATTTTGTATCACTTGTAATGGTTTTTTTTTTTTTTTTTTTTTTTTTTTTTTTTTTTTTTTTTTTTTTTTTTTTTTTTTTTTTTTTTTTTTTTTTTTTTTTTTTTTTTTTTTTTTTTTTTTTTTTTTTTACTATTTTTTCACATTTAAAAAATAAAAAATAATTTTTTAAAAGGTGTGGAACAGCGAGATACCTCAGCAGATGAGTGCCTACTCAGTCAAGCACAGGGACAGCTTTCCACCCCTGGTACCACATGCCATGCTGGCTCACCCCTGGGCCACACTGAGCAAATCCCCAAGCAAGGGAGGCAAAAGACAGGAGGATCACTACGAATCCCAACTGTGTAGTGAGACGCTGTGCCAAATACGTAAAATTTAAAAAAAAAATTAAAAAGTGGTGGTTATGAGAAAACACAAAACATACTTACCCAAAACACTGTTGAAGTATTTAAGTGATTTTTAAAGTAGTGCCAATGATATTCAGACTTGAATTCCAGTTTTCCATGAATACCATTAAAAAATTACCCTCACCCTGAATATATTATTACTAATTGCATGGAATGTGAGGGTTCCTTTCTGACTGCTCCATGTGGATCTGCTTTGACAGCTAATATTCCAGTATTTCCACAACCTTCCGAAGCTGTGGTCACGTGCACCAAATCCTAACTCTCCTTAATGAGCCCAGTCAATTGCACCTGCCTCTTCCAATCACGATAAAAGGACTTTCTTTCTGAAAAGAGAATATAAGTCTCCCTGAAATGATGCGAAGGCTGTAGATCTTTCCCCTTAGGACCAGTTCTGCTGACACAGACTTGCCTACCAGTGTGTGCATACCTGGCAAGATGCAGCACTTCACAGGCCTCTTCTTATTGCAACTTGAAGATGGGAGTCAGGAAGTTATTAAGCTACTCAGAACTAAGTTGTCATTTCTAGCCAAACCAGGTTATTAAGTACTACATTAGTAGTTTTCTAGGAGAACAAGGAGCATGTACAGAAGAGAGAGGGAGCCTGAGCTGCGTACTGTGGTGGACAAGGCATCTGCCAATGACGATACTTATAGTCAGTGCATGGCACCAACGTCAAGAGCAGAAGGATGATGGGAAGTGGGAAAAGCCGTTGTACCCAAAGGCTACCCGCAGTACCACTTTTGAAAGAAAGTAGATAAAGGCGATTTAAAACACATCCAGAGCTCAATTCTCCTGTACAATTCAAAGATACTCTAAGAAGAAACAAAAACAAATGATTCAGTTCTCCAGGTAGTTCACCTTAGAAAATATCGGCCATGTCAAGTGATACCTTAAGGAAGGAGCTCGGGAACCAGATGTTCTTCATGGTGAAAACACAGATCGGGAAGGCAAATTCCACATCCAGGTTTGTACCTCGGGTCCTTCAAAAGTTTGCTTAGTGAGTGGAGGTAAGAGCACTGCTTAATCCTGAGACTTGCTCCTGAACACTGTACCACTGAATGCTAGAATTGCCAAAGAATTAAATCCTGAATGTCTAATATTCTAAAAAGTCAAAATTTTGAAAATACAGTTCAGAAAAATGTTCTTTCAGAAGTTGTTTGAAAAAATATTATTTACACTTTTAAAGAGTATCCATTCCTACCAACCTATTTGTAAACTCAGGTTCATTGCGATGTTTATCTCCTTTTTCTTTTCTCCCTAAGATAAAAAATAAATAAACTATAAAAAATGAGAGAAGAATGCACAGTACACTTCATGTTCGTAGCTAATAACTACACACACATCTTTCAAGCGAATGCACTTGCGTATAATAATATCCATCCTACAAGTAAAACTGTTTTAGACAATAAGACAGTATGTAGACTTAGGTTTTTGCTTTATTTAACTCAACATTATCTGGATGCATCCATTTGCTTAAAACTGTTATAAGAGGATAAACCATACTAACAAAGAATAGGTCACAAATAAAATACATGAATGTATCTATTGATCTATTGTTATTTTGCATACCTAACTTAGTGGTTTTTGTCATGTGAAATACTGATGGACAGCCGAAGACTTTCGACGTTTGATTTTTTATTTTTAATTATGGTTGAATCTGCATATATGCTGCTGTTTAAACAGAGAAGAGGTCTAAAGAAATCTTACCTTGCACAGAAGTCAGCATCCATAAAGATATCTTTTCTGCTACTGTGAGCATTTCAACATTTATAGACACAGGCCATGCTTATGTCCTGTGACAACACCGTGAAAACATGTTTCTGTAGAGGCAAATTCATAAAGTATGTGTGATACAAATTAGAACTCACTAAATACCTTCATATGATGTATAACTCTATGGTTAGAAGTACAAAGAACTGCATACCATGAATAATTATACGATTATTACATGAACACTTCTGACAAATATGAAGTTCGATTCTATTAGTAAAATCTTCTTGATATCATTCAACTTACCTCATGTTATGGCACACAGTGTTTCAGTCATTGAGGTTATTAGGCTCCTGAGCATGCTGTGTCCTCATGCCAAATATTCCCACTCCTCCTCCTCCTCATCTCTTGACCTTGTTCCCACGCTCCACCTCCCTAGAACAAGAGATACCTCTCCTTGTGCTCACCTACCAGGGTTCAATGTTCTCTTCATTTGTAGGTGCCACACAGTATTTAAACATAGGTTTTTGCTTTATTTGACTCAACATTATCTGGGTGCACCCATTTGCCTAAAAAACTCTTAAACTGCTCATTCTTTATAGCCAAGGAGTATTCTATTATATACACATACTACATTTTGTTTATCCCGTCCTCTGTTGGTAGGTATTTAGGCTGCTTCCAGGATGTCATTATTATGAATTGTGCTGCTATGAATATATTGGTCTGTGTGCATGACTGTCTTATGATGTATTCAACTCTTTGGGGAAAATATCCAGCAGTGGTAGGCTGAATCAGATGGATTCCTAATTTCAGTTCTTTGGAAAATCCCCATACTGATTTCCCTAATAGGTGTACTATTTTGAATTCCCACCAGCAATGAAACAGAGTTCCTTTTCCATCACAGCCTGACCAACATTTGTTTTTCTATGATTTCTTAATGGTTGCCATTTTTCCTTGATAGAATAAGATGGAATCTTAGGGGTGCTTTCATTTGCTAATGGTCAGATCTGTTCAGTGTTTCTTTCATGTATTTGTTCACCACTTGAACTTCTTTACTCTGTGAAGTGTTCGTTTCTCTTGCCTATTTCTTGACTGGGTCTTTAATTATAGATTGTTTGATATTATTAACTTCTTTGCATAGTCTAGATAGCAGTCCTTGGAGGAATAGGTGGCCAAAGTTCCCATTCCTTTTTTTTTTTTTTTTTTTTTTTTTGAGGTACCAGAGATTGAACTCAGGACCTTGCACTTGCCAGGCAGGCACTTATTCTACTGAGCTATCTCCCTGGCCCTAGAAGTTTCCATTGTATAGTCTCATCCCTCTCTTGGTTGATTTATTTCTTGTGCAGAACCTGTATAGCCTGATATAATTCCATTTGATGATTAAATAGTATAATGAAATGTTGTATAAATGATTCCCAGACAATTTCTTTCCCAGAAAAATTACATTTTCAAACACTTAATAACTTCTCTGAATATGCCACTGTAATACTGGAGCTAACTACACCTCAGGACTTTTCTTTTTTTCTTCTTCTTTCTTTCTTAATTCTTTGTAGAGTCTTACTACACAGCTTGGACTTCTGTCTCAGCCTCACTAGTGCTGACATCACAGGCTTGCACCACCATGCCTGGTTTCCATATCTGACACAGCAGGCTCTGGATTCCAGAGTCTGTACTGCATGTAGTAACAGGGATTGAACTTGAGTCCTTGCACTTGCCAGGCAGGCACTTAGACCCCCCAGCTATCGCCCCAGCCCAGGAATTCTTTGCATTAGGTTGCAGGAAGTCTTACAAAGTCAGATCCAGCAGGAATCCTTGGACTGGGGAGGCTTCTTATACCTCTTCCTGGATGTGAAGTTGGAAGCAGCAAACAGTATTGTCTACTGAGTCAAAATTAATCCTACGCAATTAACTCAGCTGTAGTAATGGGCTAAATAAGTTATGACAGTGGCGTCTGTCAGGAGCAGTTGTGGAATAACACACTGAGATGCTGCTTGGGGTCTCCCTTTAGCCTAGAGAAGAAACCCATGGTTCTACTCTGAGTGTCACCAAGTTGAAGTTCTGGCCCGCAGTTAGTGTGCATGGAACGTGATGGCTATGTCTCCTCTAATGTTGAAAAAATCAGAATTCCACACTAATTTTTAAAAATCTGTTACATCTGAAAGCCAGTGGGTCAAGGATTCCATAATGCCAGAGGGAAGAAAGAAAAGAAATTTTCTAAGTCTCCTGTGATGTGCTTTGGGAAGAGCGAATAGATGGAGGCTGGGATCCTAAGGATGGCACAGGTGTGCAATGTATTTAGGAGGGGTAACTGGGTGCCAAGTTGGTAGTGAGGCATGAAGCTGGCAAACCCTGCTATGGCAACATAAGAACTAGTGGGCAATTTAAAGAGAGGTGAATGAAAGTGGGGAAGAAAGAGCAGACAAACATGAAAAATAAGAAATAAAATAAAAGTCCAACAAAAAGATATGAATAAGGGTAGAGAGCCATAAAAGAAGAGGAGAGAGAAGCCTTGCCCTTTATACACTATATTGGAAGAAGAAGGCAACACAGAGAAAAACACAGACACAAAAGGACATGCATGCACACACACACACACACACACACACACACACACACACTCATATGCACAAATGGGAAAAGCCTTAGAATAGAATTTGGGGATAAGGAACAAAAGCAGAAAGATGGTAGAAGAGGGAAAAAATCAGTGATTTAAATAACTAAAATAAAAATAATACAATAAAGTAAAAAAAACACAATAGAAAATTTCTACAGTTTTGAACAGGTGGTTCTTCTTCTCAGCCTAAGTTTAAGGAGCAAAGCCGCAGCCACCATGAGGAATCTGTGCTTGTGCTGGAAGTCTGAGTGACACTGCACCCCCAGGACAATGCAGTCTACAGCTCAGGCTACAGTGAGAAGAGGGCCCCCACTGAGGCTCCAGTCTTGAGTAACTCAGCCCTCTTTTACCTCAGGCCACAGACACTAGGTCCATGCGCACCAGTTATAGCCCCTACACACAGGTGTAGTCCATTAGGGTAATATTTTAAAATAAAATGATGATAATAGACTTTCACTATAATGACTTTATTTTAAAATCTTACTGTGAATGGCTATATTCTTCACCACCCCAATTTACGGCACGATTCTCTCAAAAAAATAAGTTCACATCCAGGTTTCTGCATCCTGGATACAGCCTTTCAAGTTGGCTGAGACACACTCATCTTCAGAAATCATGTCTTACCTCATATGTAGGTATTCTTCACACCTAAGCTATACAACAATCTCAGATTACTATGAAAATTTAGTAATCTCTTCTCAGCACTTGGCTTATCACATATTTTTGTGGCCTTTCCTTCCTTGTGCCAAGGAACTAGCTCTCTGACCCCTCAAAATCTCTTCCCAGAGGAACTTCCTAGGTTCTTTTAGGCCTGAACAAAGAAAGGGTCAAGGTAAGATAAATGGTAGCAGAGCTTCACATTTATTACATGTAGGACAAGAAACAGGCTCAGCAGAGTGAATGTGAGCTACGTAAGGTAGGACAATTGGCACCTGCTACAGCAAAAATGAGGAATACTGAGGAAGAACGCAGTAGAAAAAAATCTCAGTGTCCACTGTCATCTTCGTGTCCTCAGGCTGACATCAGGTCTAGGCCATGGGAAAGCTGGTCATGTTTTAGAGAAGTCCACACAGTGAGCTTTGGGAGGCGCTCTGCACAGATGCCCAGCACTGTGCAGTTAACAGTTTTGCCTAGATTCCACAAGCCTTGCTCTTCTTCTGTCTCCTATAGCTGGCAGGACAACATGGAACTTTAAAAGTTAAATTTTTGGCCTTTAGCGTAAGCTCTTTCTTATGCCAAGACATGGCTGTAGCCACAGCCCTGGTCTCCTTGGCCCACAAGAGAGAACCAGATATACGGATGCTGACCCGCTGATGTCAGAGTGTACTTTTCTGTCCACAGGGAAATCGTAGAACATGGCCTGGAATGAGAAGGAAGCCTGGCATGTGGTCGATCGTCTATTTGCTGTCCCTTCTCTTTCTTACCTGATCATACCTTTGCAACCTGGCCATAATGATGTGGGCCATTAAAAGATCCCGCCAAAATAGCTCTGAATGAGATGTTTTTTTCTTTCCCCCCAAAATAAATGGCTTCCCATGGTCTGTTCAGGTGGTAGAGACTAGGGTGAGTGGCTGGTATCACCTCCTAAGGCCTTCACCCTTTCCCCACCCCTGGGAAAAGTAACACCAAGTAACAGAAACCATGACATAGTCAGAAAACTGTGCTTTGACCAATTCCCTTGCTGAACAGCTGCAACTTTTTAGACAGAGTGAATTGTGGGTCCTGGGGGAGCAGCCTAGGTTACTTAAGGTTAATCACTGGCGCTTCGAGTTAATTGATATCAATCTCTTTTTCAAAAGCGGCTCGGTGACAGTTCCCACACATCAAAATGATCTCCCACAACCTCGGGCCTAAGTACTGTTATATTTTCCCCTATCATCCATTATCACAAGTCATATCAATATTCCGAGTGTTGTCTCATTAAACTTGACACTCGAGTATGTAGCTTTCCAAACAGGAGAGCACACAAGGACTGTTCGTGGAGCTTGTTGAAACCAAAGTTCCTGATCAGGATTCTAGACAAAATCACCTTTGTCACTGCCATAACTGAGCTAGGACCCACACGTTACTAAACACAACTCAGTGAATTCCACCGTTTTCTCAGTCCTCTCGCCTCCTCATTCCTCCGCTCTCCGGAGAGCACACACATCACACACACAGAGCCCTCCCCGACACGCACTCCTCCTTCTCCTCCGGACCTTAATGTCCCAGAGATCCCTGAGCCTGCGTCTTAGGGTGCGTCTTGTGCATCTTCAATCTTTATCCCGCTCCCAAGCCAGCCCTCCAGCCCTGAGGCCTTAAAAACCTGAACATTTGTGTATGGGGAAGCAACAGTGAAGACCATAACTTTTTCCTCAGTTTGACTGTGTGACCCTGACTTCCTTTTTTGTCGTTGTCCTGTTACCTTTTCTTTTTTTCTTTTGGCCTTTTTGAGACAGGGTCTTGGTATGCAGTTCAGGCTGGCCTTGAGCTCACTTTTTTAGCCCAGGCTGGTCTTGAACTCACATCAATCCTCCTGCCCAGCCTCCCAAGTGCTAGAATTACAGGCGTGCGCCACCATCCCCGGCTTTGTCCTGTTACTTTTTGATTGTGGTTGTTGTTTTGTTTTGTTTTGTTTTGTTTGAATGCTTCATTATGCTATGTTTCTTCTATAGTACTTGGGCATCAGACTCAGGATGAAGCACTCTATCCTTGAGCCAAATATCCAGCCCTTCACCTGCTTTTTTATAAAAAGATATTAAGACACCCTCTCCCAGCCCGCCCCACCCCTTTGAGATGTAAATCAACAATCTTAAGGGCCTGGAAGCCGTTCTTTGAAATGCAAATATGAAGAGTCTCCACTTTCCATTCTTCTTGCCAGGCTAGGCACCTAAAGTTGCTAATTAGCAAACCAGACGCCTAATCTCCTTGACTGGAACCTTTTTGGTCTTCTGGGTCCCTCTTTATGTGAACTCACCTTAGCAATGGGAAGTCCTCTTGTTTTTGTTTTCTGCCATTGAGTTTAATTCAGTTGTTTCCCCCTTTTGGAAACATTTCCAGCCCAGGGCAATAGCCTCGAATGAAGTCTTCTTTGCTTCAGAACTGTTCATAACTGTCCACCTGGTGTAGCTCTCTTTGGGTGGAAGTCTCACCTTCTTGACTTGAAGGGGTTCCTCCTCCCACAGATGGAAGTGTTGCAGGCAGCCTAGTTAGATAGAAATATTATAAGCAGTCAGACAGGGCTAGGCCCATGAAGAAGGTCACACAGAAGACAAGAAACCTCACAACTCTCAGAGGGAAGGATGCTTCTGCTGCAGGCCTGACATAGAGACCAAAGATGGAACAAATGCTAACTTCCCTAAAGATGAGTGTCCAGGACTGATTATCACATTGAGGAAGTCAAGAAGAGTCACTAAGCCAACTGCTCCCAAATGGCTACTGGACAAAGTTCTGTTCTGCATTCATGCCCACTTGCTACATGACCCGCCTCCCCATGCGTCCTGGATTTACTCAATTGTACCTGAGCAATGGTGCTTATGCTTTCATTGGCTGACCACAGTTTTGTCCTACCTCATACCCACCTCAGTAAGTTCTCATGTTCACCGCCTTAGACCCGCATGGCTTTACACTATAAAAGTCCCTAGAAGAGACAGCTTCCCTCGGGACAACCCATTTGGGCCCACCTCGCTTCCTGGCCCCCTCTCAGATAGGAGTTTTCTTCCCGCCAATAAATATGTTGTGCTCATAGCCTCTGTTTGTTCTTAAAATTCATTCTTTGGTTTTAGAGAACATCAGTTAGTTCCATGTACCTTTCAGGCCGGGAGTTTCATATTTTTCCCTACATCAGACACAGCCGTTCCCTTCTGCCCCAATACACCCACCTGCCTTCTCCTCCTGTGGAACTAGATGTAAGCCTGTGACATTCACACCTCCAGGCCAACAACTGAGGAGGCAGTAGGTGCAATGCCTCATTGTGAATTCCAGGGCTCCCGGTGCAGGCAGATGAGACAGGATACACATGCATTAATTCCCTAAAATAAATATAATCACCATGGGCCCCAAATGCATATAATAAAAATTTAAAGAAAATGTTATATATATATATATATATATATATATATGTGTGTATATATATATATATGTATATATTATATATATATATATATATGTATATATTATATATATACATATATATATATATATATAAATATTTTACTTTTTTTGACATCCAGTTTTAGTGCCTACAAAAAAAAAGAACAGTGTATATCCTGTCCCTATCAAAGGTTCTTCTTCAAGGCATAGAGCACAGTGCCCGAGCCACATAACATATGCAGGTTAGTTGACTTTAAGAAGAAAGTAACTGCTCAATTTTCCCTCAAGTAAAGGGACACCGTGAGGGAGAAGGTCGGTGCCGTTGACGTGCACAGGAAGAATGACAAAGGAAGAAGGAAGAGGCCAGTGCCCACGCAGTCAGCGGGCGATTCACTTGCAGGCTTCCACCTAGTGGCTTACCAGACAACCTTGGTGCTTTGCGGAGTCATGGCTCACTGCTTCGCAGTCGCAACAATGTTTTTAGTAAGCCTGTCCTTGGCAAACTGGGTCCCCAGTCTGATACCTCTGATACCAGCCATGGAGATGACGTGAGGAGGAAAGACAGAAAGCAGAAATGGGAAAATCATCATTTCACAATTTGTACTTTTGATAAAACCTGCAGCTTTAGGACACCAACCTAATAAAAATTGTGTCCTTGAGGAGGTGATACATCTGGACATGCATTTTGCATCTTTGCGACTTGCTCATGCCATTATCCCTATAAATCAGCTGTTCGTCTGTGACTAGTCCTTTTCAGCTTTCTCTTTGGACTGGGTGACAGCTCTGTCACTTTCTGCCTATAAGTTCCAGCCCCCCTTTGCTGACATTCTCAAGACCACAGATCTCCACCCTGTAAGTGTCCCCATATATATTCAATTCAAGGCCACAATATGTGTTTCTCATGCCTTTTTTTTAAGTATTTAGTACAAGGTCTACAGGGCCTCACTATAAATCATACTCATAATGATCCTCTTCTTTTCAGTCTCCCAAGAGCTGGGATTACAGGTGCATGCCACCACATCCAGTCTCAGTGGCCTTCTTAGGATGCTCTAGGAGTGGGGCCAGCACATCCTGTTGGGGATCCAATCAGGCACTTCTCAGCCTAAGGAGATTCTCTCATTCTTGAGAGCCCACACTTTACTTCCTTTCAATATGAACTTGAAAATCCTGCCTTACAAACCTACTGTGGCTCGTAATGCTGCATACTGGAAATGTATTTTCTGTGACAAAAATATAGCCTTTCCTACAGGTGGAGGGAATGAAAGGGAAACTCCGGACCATTCGCAGTTTGAACTAGGACAATCACAGGCTTTGCTGGTGGGGGATGTTGCTCTATTTTGTCCTCATCAGTGTGCACACATACACATACATACACATTGATACACATGGGAGATTATCCATGGATGATGTAAAATATAATCTCTCTTCAGGGTACATTGAATGTCATGACTGCAGCCCTGAGAGACCCACAGTTTAATTTATTTTTGTTTTCTTGTTTCAGAACTTTTGTTTGCTTATTTATTTATTTTTATGGCCAGCTCAGCCTGCCCTGAGGACAGGGCTGGCGCAGCATGTGGTGCCGGGGATTGAACCGTGGTCCCTGCAGCTGCTCAAGCTTTCCTAAGCAGGAGCTTTTTTAGACCACTGAGCCATCCTGCCGGGCCCAAGACCCACAGTTTAATTCAATAACTGAACAAGTAAAACTCCCCCCCTGGAGCTTTGTGGAGGAGCACCTGGTGGCTCTCCTTGTAAGAAAAGCAGTTGTCTCCGTTTTGGATGAGCCCGACCTTATTTCCATGTATTGATATGTATGGAGCTGGCTGGGTCTTTGCCTTATCCCTTCAACTGGCTTTAAGCAATGCTTATTGGTCTAGCTGAGGTGCTGATGGGAGTCTTTGAAGAAGGCAGGCGTATTTCCCTGAGAACCCCCACCTGCTGCTCTTTAACAACCTCCTGGTCAAGACAGGGTAAATGGCCCATGCACCCCTCTCTGTTGGCTTGGATCAAGCCTCAGGATACAGGCTATGACTTTCTGGTGCTTGAAAGATTACACATCAGTGCTGAAGCACCAGACCCCAAGACATTAGAAATATCTCAGTAGCAGATTACTGTCTCCACATCCTTTTCTCTGCCTATGACAGAGGTAGATGCAGCCCTCTTACCTAGCCCAGCTCACAGTGCTTACCTACTTTCTGCAATCCTCAGTCATTCACCCTGAAGCTATTCTTCCTTCACGACTGAATAAAGCTCCACATTTGGCCCTGCGTCAAAGCCCTTGTTCCAGATAGCTATCACCATGGCTGCACTTAGGCCCCTTACCTCCCATAACTACAAGTATCCCTGAGTGTCTTTATTCTTACTGCAGGTTGCGCTGAAAGTGGTAGATTGGAGTTAACTTGATGGGATTCCAGTACTGTATTTTGGGATTGCAAAAATAAATTTCTTGGACTGAGATGAGGACCAAAAGGGCTTCCTTCATATACTATCTCGTAAAACAATGTAAATAAGACGCTAGGGCCAGGGACCTAGCTTGGTGGCATAAGCAGCTGCCCAGCAAGTGCAAGGTCTGGGTTTCGATCACTGGTACTGCACACCCGGCTGGGCGAAGAACTCTGAGTGTGCTGTGCCCCAAATGGGACGTGGTGGTGCATATCTGTGATCCCAGCTTGCTCTGGGGAGGCTGAGACAGGAGGATCACTATGAGTTGGAGCGGCCTAGTGAGACCCTGTATCAAAAGAATTAAAAATCAAAAGATGATAAAAACAATGGCCATCTCATATTGCCAGGTTTAATCCTGAACATCACTTAAGTGCAAAGTCTTTGCTAAATCTGAGCAACAATACTAAAAAATAAAGTAAAGCAAACTGAAACCATGAAACAAAACTTTTCTATTTCCTCAGGCAAGGAAATCCCTAACCTGGAGGAGAGATTAGCACCACTACCTCCTTTCACACTCTGGTCTGAAATCCCCTGGAGTCCCTGAGATGGCCAAGGCTGAACTGGCTTAGCTCCTCAGTCTTCCCAGAGTTTGTACAAATAGGAACGCATTAAGCCTGCCCTCACCTTTGTCCAGTGGGGAATACAACTTAATATATGGTTTTGCAGTCTTATTTAATGATTCATTGATTTAATGATCATGCCTAGCACAGATCAGAAAGCAGACACCTCGCCAGTCATTCCCCCAGCCCCAGTAATGACCAAAAGGGCCCGAGATCCAGGACCTTTGCATAAAAACCTGAGCTTCTTTCTGACATGCTAACCAGACTGGCCAAGAGTCAGGGTGGCTCTGAGGCCTGGGGAAGATGCCACAGCACTTAACCTGCTTTGCCAGTGTCTCTAGGAGCAGAGAAGGTGTCCCATGGCATGAGCAAATTTGCCTTCATCTGTCAGCCGGGATAAGGAGACAGAGCACAGAAGCAGATGGGACACAACCCTGGTACTCAGCACTGCAGCAGAAATCTAAAAACTTCGGCAAATGATAAATGTGGGCCTAGCAATTAAGCAATGCAATACTCCAAGACAAATAAATACCTCTGCAAAAGCCAAAGGGTATCCATTCTCTCTCTCTCTCTCTCTCTCTCTCTCTCTCTCTCTCTCTCTCTCTCTCTCTCTCTCTCTCTCTTATCTCTCATCTCTCTTCAGATTTGGTACAGGGTCTCACAAAAGAGCTTAGACTCATAGAGACCCTCTTATCTGAGCCTCTCCCATGCTGGAATTATGGGTGTGTGCCAGTATGCCTGGCATCTGCTTCTGGCTCAGCATAGCCTGGGATACCTGCTTTCAAATGGTCAGCAATAGACCTAATTATTGTCCTTTTAAAAATCAAGAAAATCTTCCCATTTTCTTCATTTCACAAACACCTTAGTCGAGCACTACATATATCACTTGTTAACTGATATCAAGTTAGGTAAACTGTTGGGTCTTTCACAAAATGTATCAGAAATGGTCTACTGATACGATTTTTAAAAGACATCCTACATGTTATGCTGTTCTATGTCTTTACCTATGCAAAACGATAAATAATCTGTACTTTCCAGAAAAATCTGCAGTTCTATGTCCTACATCGGTGTATACGTAGCAGATTGAAATTGCTTCATAGAGTTCACAGAAGCAGTGAAAGCCACACTAGCCCTCTTCCTGAGTCAGGAGGCAAGCATGATCAAGGCCACATATGTGGGCTCACCTTTTATCCGCAACTATCTCTTGTCTACCATTCCGCAACACCAGGATCACTGTCTGTAAAGCCATTCGCACTTCAGGACCTGGGAGATTCTGACAGGCAGGGATGATGGCCATTCTGTGTGGTGGGGCACTGCATGCGCCTCTTGGCCGAGACATGCCCTGCCATCTGTTAAATGTCATTTACTCATGAGAGCATTTCTGGAGAGATAAATGTTTGCGTTGGTGAACTGGGGCGAAGAAATGGGCATTGGCAGGCATCAAATCTGTGGTGGCCTGGAGATGGCACAAGGATGGATGGGCAGAGGATGAACTTGTTCTCTGGCTGACTGGTAGGACTAAAATATTCATCCTCTGCTCTTGAGGCTCTTTTTCAGGTTTTTAGACCAGAACTTTTATCATCTGCTTGCCAGTTCTCAAGCCTTCAAATTATACGGCCAGTTTGCTGAGTCTCCAGCTACAGACAGCACATTCTTGGGCTTTCCCAGCTTCCATAGTAACACAAGCCTATTCTAGATAATAGACATCATCCTATGCATAATGCCATTCATGTAAATAATATTACTATTCCACTGGAAATACCCCTGTGTGCCTCCTGACACTATTTTGCTGGATTATCTTGATACACTCTGTGACCTTGGCACCTAGGATTTCATTGTTATGTAAGCATCTCATCAATATTCACACAGGCCAGTTCATATCATTTAAAGAAATTACATGTAAGATAACAATATAAAAGGGAACCAACACATAAATGACTTAAAATAAAAAGTTTAAGCATAAATGTGTAATCTACATTAAATAAAATATATAAATAATGGTGTACCTACAAAAGGATTAGTTATTTTCTAGTGCATATCCTTTTTTATTTTTAAAGAAATATAAAAAATATTCAAAATAACTAGACAAGGTGCAGAATTTCGATAGACAAAATGACAGGGATTCAATAATGGTTGCCATATTGCATATTATATTCAAATTATCTATTTGGGTTATCAAATTATCTATTTGGGTTATCTATTTGGGTTCCAAGTTGCTCAGAAATTGTAAAAAATTGAAAAGGAGAGGAAATAAAATTAACCATTAACCGTTTCTTTCAATAGACAAGCAGAAAAAAGCAGTACAATTATCCGAGCTATCCTGTGTGTATACATATATGTTTCTTTTTCCTTTCCTTCTTTCTTTTCTCATCCCAGTTGTTCCTCACCTTTGGACATATTTTATTTTTCCTTTTCACAGACTCTTTCAGACCCTATTTACTCCTTCAAGTTGTTACACTAAGGAGACAATACAATGTTTACACATGAGGGGCTGATTTATTCCACTTACAAATATGAGCTCTAATGTTATGTCTCTTTTGGAGACAGGATCGCATTATGCAGTTCAGGAACATCTTGGGCTCAGTTTTAGTCTAGGCTGGTCTTGAACGCAGAAAGTCCTTCCTGATCCAGCATCCCTGCTGCTGGGGTTATAGGTACATGCTACCACACCTAGCTTTAGTAAATATTGCTGAAAAAATAAATTCTAAACTTTCAATAGATTCTAAGACCAGATGAAGAACTACAGAGTAAATCATTTATTTACTTTTACAATCCATTAAATAGAATTGAGGAGAAAATAAGCGGTAATCTAACAGAAGAAACTATTCGATGAAGGTGTGTTGCTTCGCTAGAATTAACAAATTTTGCTTCCAGCATACCATAGCTAAATTGAGGGAGTTTATCCGTGAATTTTCTGAGCTTCAGCGTCTTTGCCTGCAAACAGAACTGACATGATGAATTGCACACATACATAGGATAAAGATATTACATCATTTTGCACATAAATTTATGCCCAATAAATTTCAGACCTGTCCAGGTATCTGATTCTAATTAAGACACATGAAGAGGATGATTTGTTTAGTGAGAAAAATTAAGCAACAAACAATAACCAAGAAGTCTATGGAAATCGCTCCTACAATCCCAGCTCTCTGAGAGGGTGATGCAAGAGGACAGTAAATTCAATCCTCACCTAGGCAAACTAGCAACATAGAAAGGGCCTGTTTTAAAATGGATAGATGCAGCTCAGTACAGAAGTCCTGAGTACAACCCCAGTACTGCAATACAAACTGAGAAAACCAATACATAAAATTAAGGTCAACCAGGACAAGCTGAAAATTATCATACTGCTCCCATCCAAGTTAATATCTGGAAGTTAAATTCTAATTATGCTTCAAAACTGTACAGCCAGCGATGTAGCTCTGTAGCACAGTGCTTGCCTGGAAAGTGAGGCCCCGGGTTTGATTTCTGATACCAGTCGGGGAGAGGGGGATGTATTATGTCTTTAAAATATAAATCTCTTTCTTCATACTTCTATATCATAGAGAAATGGGTTAATAAGTACTCCTCTTAGACTTTATTTATTTATTCATTTATTTTTAATACATGTGGTTGTTAAAAGGTCTCACTGTGCAGCCCGGACTCATAGCGATCCTCCTGTTTTCATCCTGCCCAGCACTGGGATTGCAGGTGTAATTCCACTGCACCCAGACTCTGTGTCCAGCACAGCCCACCCTGCAGACAGGGTTGGCAGCACATATGGTGCCAAGGGATCCAACCGCAGTTCCTGCACTTGCCAAAGCAGGTGGTTCAGTCTGCTGAGCTACCTCATGGGCTCCTCTTCTTAGACTTTAAATTTACCAATATTTTATAAATTGTAAGAATAAAATTAATTTCTATTTTCATCATTCCAAAAGATTGAATATGCAGTTTTGCTAAGAAGAGGAGGTAAGGAGCCACAAACTGTGTATTCTACTCTGGTAATTGGGAACTAGGTGTTTCAGAGACACCCGTCCTTTGGAGCAATTTACATGGACCATAAAGTGTTTGCCTTTCTTACATTTCTCCTCTCCCTACTCAACCTAAAGAGGTGAGCAGTAGATGAAACATGTCACCAAGAAAAAGCCCTCTGCTCATCTTGGAGAGAGGAAGTCTTGTCTTTCTTCCAGGTCCCAAGAAATACAGCATGTGAGATTTTTATAAATCAAGGCATGGTTTTGAAACAACACAGAAGTGAAGCATAATAAGGAGTAAGTGGTAAGAAACCAGAAGGAGATCATTATCAATTATTTAATAAGTAAGCTGGATTTAGACTAGACGTGGCACTCAAGATATCCCCGTTACCATATTTTTGATTCACTACCATGCCACCTTCTGCAATGTCACACTGATATCCCATGGCTAATTTTATTTTATTTTTATCTTTCATTTTATCTATTTATTTATTTATTTATTTATTTATTTGTTTGTTTGTTTGGTACTGAGCCACTCAGATTCATAGTGATCCTCTGGCCTCAGTCTCCCCAGTGTTGGGATTACAGGCACGGGCCACCACACCTGGTTTTGGGTTCAGCATCATGAGCCTCAGATTCTGGAGCCAGCACAACACGTGGTACCGGTGACCAAACCCCAGTGCTTGCACAGGTGCCATGCAGGCGCTTAGATCATCAAGTTATCTCTCCAGTCTGCCAGGACTCGTTTGGGCTTGGATAAGATACATTATTTCTCATGTTCCATGGGTTTATTTGATAAGGCAGTTTAGAAGTGAAGCGTAGCTCAGATCTTTGTGTGAGAACTGGTGCCGCATGCGCCTCTTACTGGGACAGCCTAGGATCTGTGTCAGTCCTCCCTCACGGTCTCTTCGGAGACTGTTGGAGCAGCTACTGCTCTCCCCAGTTTCTCGCTTCAGCCAGGACTGCACCTGCCTAAAACATCCCACTTGTTTTTCTACACTTCCTGAAAAACAGTGCAGACTATGGTGCCAGTGAAGGAAAATACAATTTGGAAAAAGCTTTCATTGCAAGTTAAATAAACTGCCATTTGTAAAGAGGCAATTAGCTTCTGGGAGCTACTTTGGTGAGTATTTTTATTTTGGTAAGTGAAAGGAAGAAATGTATACCTTTTAGATAGATATGAAATTCAAAGCAATTTTTAGGTAATAATTTAAACAAACTGGGAGTAATTTCAGTAGTGATTATAGTTATTAAAAACATTTTGAAATATATTGCACCATTTTAATATATAACAAACCTCCCCTATTATAAAGAAGGAAAATCTTGCAGGATCAAACCCATTAACTCATAATTGTGGTCTTAAGAATGTTATTTTATTTATAAGATAAACCTTTACAATAATATATAAAAGTATTCTCTCCTTAGTTTAATGATATTTCTAATAAAGTACTATGCAGCTCATAAGTGGCATGTCTTGAGTTGCTCTATTTAGGAAAGAAGTGCTTCTTACCATTCTTCATTATTAATGAAAATCAGTCCTAGAGGTGGCATGTCTTTAATATCAGTTTAAAGCCAAAACTATTTGAAGAAAAACTTCAAAGTATTGTTGCAGTTCACATTATCAGCCATGCTCAATTATAAAGGGCTTTATAGATAGTGTAAATGGTTGTTCGAGGTCTGGCCAAGTAGCTCAGTGGGATAGAGCTACGTGGTGGAATAAATCAAAGAGGTACAGGGGCCAGGGTTTCAATCCCTGGGCCTGCCCTGGCAGCCCCGCCACTGGAGCATGCCAAGAGGGCAACTGAGGCTGGGACTGGTGATGCTTACCCTTAATCCCAGCTCTTGGGAGGCTGGAAACAGGTGGGTCACTATGAATCAGATCTAGGAGTGAGACCACGAGCACCCTGCAGTCCCATCCCTAAAATAAATAAACAAACAAACAAACAAACAAACAAATAAATAAATAAAATGGCTGTTTGAAAAATAAACTGTTGAACTTCAGGTATTCCAAAAGTCCCACAATATTAAGTTAGACCTCATATTTTATAGAATGTAATTATTTTTTCTGTCTTTCCAAACCAGCAAAGATTAAAAATCCATGGAATCCCAGCACTCGGGAGGCTGAGGCAGGAGAATCAGTGTGAGTTCGAGACCAGCCTGGGCTACAAAAGTGAGCTCAAGGCCAGCCTGAACTGCATAGTGAGACCCTGTCTCAAAAAGACAAAAAAAATAAAAAATAAAAAAATAAAATCCATGGAAATGAGTATAATATAAGCATGAAAACATAAATAAGAGTTTTTAAAACTAGATGAAGTGGTTCAATAAAAATAATTTTTTTTCTCTTCAACCTGAAATTCTGCATGGGACTATCTAAAAAACAATCAGAAATTAATTGATTTAAAACTTAATTTACAGAATTGAGGCTCAAGTGCAGCTCATGTGTTTAGTTGCCTCAGGCCCTGGGCGTCTGGGTTTGATCTCTAGTATCATTATTCACCCCCAAAAGACAGGGGATGGTTGTTAACATTTTATTAGTATATAATAATATGCAAATAATATTTTGGGTTTGTTTTAAAAATTGGCTTTCTAAAGGTCAATTTATGCCATATATAAATTAGCAAATTATTAACAAATTTAATATTAAATTATTAACAAGATAGATAATTATAAATATTTGTAGCTTACTTTCTCTATTTTTTTCATTTTTAGAGTACTTACACCTTTCTTTAGTTTTATTCTTTTCCTGTAGTCCATGAAACACAAGTAGATTCTGCCCAGAAGCTGCAGCTAGATTCTAGAAATGTTACTTTGAGTAGCTAATGCTAAATTTCAATATTTTCTTTATTGTAATACTACAAATAATGTTTACTTTCAATTCTCCCAATAAAATACAAGCATGGGATGCTGCTGAATCAAAACGGTATTTTTATCCCTTGCAAGAGGGCATACACCTATTTATGGAGGAAATAATTTTTTTCCGATAGAGTCTAAGGTTGATTTTTTGGGGGGGTGGGGGGACTGGCGTTTGAACTCATGACCTTGCACTTGCCAAGCAGGCACTTGTGCCATGGAGCTATCTCTCCAGCCCCTTGATATTTTTAAGATTCAGGATCTTTTTGCTATTGACTTCAGGGAATTTTTTTCCCCAAGCAGAACTGAATTGTAGTCGGGCAAATTTCCCTACAAGCCAAGTTTAGAATTTTTGATAAGCAAGCAGATCTGACCCCCCGAGTGCTCCATTGCCCAAAGAAGGTTTGGGTCAAAGGAGAAGTTTATTGGTTGGATACATGGATATTCTGGAATTCTAGAAACAAATGTTAAAGTCATCTATCTCTATAAAGCATTTTTATGCTTAGTAGGAACTACTTGGAACAAATCTTAAAATCTTACAGAGTAGGTTCATTTTTATTGCTGAACTCTAAGATCCAAGAGTATCAATTCTTTCTTTTTTAATGTATTTAGGACAAGGTCTGCAGGATCTCACTACACAGATTAGACTCGAAGTGATCCTCCTGTTTTCAGCTTCCCAAGGACTGGGATCCATTCTTAGTATTTGGAAGTCATAGCCATCCTCACTGGTTATGCATGATAGAAGCACGGCAATAAAAATAGAGAGGATGTTCTCTGATACGAATGCAAGCAGAACTGTATATTCATGTGTCATAGAAGAGAGAAGAAGCGAGTCAGCTGGTAGGAAAGCACATTCTCATCTTGTACAAAATCATTCCATCTGGAAAGGCACAATACGGATCACTCGAACAATCTCTGTCAAATATATGCTGCACATTATTTTTACTTTCTGAATTTTGGAGAGACCTTTCCATGATGAACAGTGACGTTTATATTGGGCATTGTATCACTGGCCCTCGCTTTGTTCAACTGCATATTAGATGAAACAGAAGTGCAAGCCGAGGAAATCTAAGACATTTTGAAGTATTCAAACGTATCTGAATGGAGGTCTTGAGCATTAATGTGGCTAAAAGGCCACAGGGAGCCTGCATCAAAGAATCAGCTGGGGGTTAAAATAAGTAGCTATGGAGTTGGTGTATTTTTAGAATCCATTGTCTGTGCATAAGCAATGTAGATTCATGGAATAAATGGTATTTGGTCCTCTAACAATGTGTATAAAATTATGTTCTTCAAATACTCCTTATATTTAAAGTGCTCATGAATACTTTTTCTCCCCCTTTCTTTTTTATCTTACCTTCTATCGCCTCTTCCTTTCTTTTAATTTCCTTTTCTTTTGTTCTGAAACTAGATAATTCTGCAGCTCATCCAGCCCTTGGACAAAGGCTGCAGAAGGACACGAAGCTGAATTAATCCAAATATAACTTTTCAGTTCATTTAGGGATTATAAAGTGCTAAATGTAGCAATGAAAACAACTCCACAATAAACAGTGCTATTTTTCAGGTAAACTTTTTAATGTCTTTCCAGTGGGATCCCATGCATTTATTTCTCATGAAATAATACAAATAGTTTGTTCTATGACTTCTATTTCAATAGATTTTGGGAACGAACTCCAATGTAACTATTTCTGTAAATCATTTATGTTTTTTTCCATTACAGGTTGCCTTGGATGCTTAATAGCATTTAAAGGATAAGGAAAATTCCTGAAAAAACTTTAAAGAGTTCAATATATTCTGTACTTCACATCTCTGAAATACAGTAAAATTGTGGCAGTTACTTAAGCGTTTTTCATATGAATATTATTTTATTTATAGGTACAGGTAATTTTTAACCGAAAATGCTTACAGAAAAACAGTGTGAACCTAAGATCTCTTATTCAATCTTGACTTAATATTCAGTCTGCAATTTAAGTGGAGTATCTTGCTCATTAAACTACCTTTCTTGTACCTTTCCCATGGTCATAAAATTAGTTCTTCCCACAGAAAATGATGTTAAATAGTTACTTGAGTGAGGTGTTGATGGTTAAAATAGTTTATGAATCTTACATGGCGAGACTGTATCTTCGTAGCTCTTCTCTCATTGCTTCGATGAAATACCCACATCCAAAGTCAAAGAGGGGAAAGTTTATTTAGCTCACAGTTTGTAGAGGTTTTAGTCCATCATCAGCTGGCTCAAGGGCAGGGTGGCACTTGGCAGAAGGCAGTCATTCATGGTAGCCGAAAGCGATGGGAATTCAGGCAAGGAACCTTTCTGTGCCTGGAGCTATCTATGATAGGTTCTGGCCCTAGTATGAATTGCTGAATCATTATGGTGGTCATGTAATATGGCTGAAGCCCTTAAAACAACAGCTTGTCTTCCCAAAGACCACCTACCCCTTCTTCTCCAACTCAGCCCAGGATGCAATTTCCTTCCACCTGTCCCGCCACCTTAGGGAAGGCCCCAGTCAGCTCCGCAGGTAAATCTAAACATCCTCCTCAAAGCCCACTCTCACAAAAGGCTATAAAAGCCTCAGCCTCCCTTCGTTCCAATCCAGAGAATTCCTTACCTTCCCAGAGTTCTGTCTATGTCTTCCAAGAAAATAAAGCCCCTTTCCCTTTTTCCTTTTGCCTGTTTCTCTGCTGCGACACCGCGGAAAATCTATCAATATACAGTCTACCTGCCCTAGCGCTGAGCACTCACAGCCTTAATCCCATGATTGGACCAAGAATTAGTCATAAATTCTAGAAATCTGCTCCCATGACTGCAGGAGGCTTTGGGGAGACAGCTAGACACAAACCAGAACACACTGTGATCAGTAGTTGCTGCTCTCTGAAAATAAAGCAGTTTAGTAAACAGATATCCCAAATTTTATAATAATCCATACTTAAAGTGGTAATATGCATATATTTCTTATTTTAGAAAAATATTACATTAAAGACACATTAGGGTCAGTGAGGTAGCTCAGCAGACTAAGCAACTGCTTAGCCAAGAGCAGGGACCTGGGTTCAATCTCTGATCTACCACATGATGCCCGGGCCACACCCTTGGGCAAAAGAGCACATCATGGAGTCCAGGTGTGGTGGTGCTGCTCTATAAAGCCAGCGGTGGGGAGGCTGAAAACAGGAGGATCACTATGAATCCGAGCTTCATAGTGAGACACTCTACCAAATACATTAAAAAGGCCCAGCAAGTTTCCTCAAATAAACATCAATATTAGTTTATCTTATTTAGAATATTTTTTTAGTATATATTTGCAGTGCATAATAATAGTTTTTCACCTATCTATTTGGTAGAGGTTCTTACTACTCAGCCCAAATTTGTGGAGATCTTTCTGTTTGCAGACTCCCTGGTGCTGGGATTATAAGCTTGAGCCACCATACCCAGACACTGTCTCCAGCTCAGCACACCCTGGGCTCAGGGCTGGCACAGCATGAGGGACCAGGGATAGAACCCTGGTCCCTGTGCTTGCCAAATTGATCAACTGTCTCTCCAGCCCCATAATGCTTTTCATTTGTAGTAGATAAGATTTACTTTCCCCCGAGGAGTCAGTGCATGTACGCAACCTGTCTTATCTTTCTTATGTCCCCTGCTTCTCTTTCTCCTCTGGCTATTATTTGCTCATCTCATCTACTTTCTGGTTCTTAGCTAAAGCATTTGGTTTACTCCTTCCTTATTGTAATGCTCTGAAAGTTAATGTGCTGCACTAATGCACGAGGCACATCAACAGACCTGTATCTGACATAACCAAATAATGCGTAGAGGTAAATTGTTGAAAACATTGAAATTTTGAATGGAAATAACACAAAGAATATTCGAGTGTTATAGTCATGTCCACGTGAACAAATTACAACCAGTTCTGCGTGAAAATAAAATTAACAAATACATTCCTTTCTATTCTTCTTCAGTGATGTCAACAAAATATAAATTACTAGGGAAAATGGCATTTAAAATCACAGTGGGTTGTTATGTTTTTATGCTTAAAATCATAGTTTCAAAAGTAGAATGTTTCTTTTTTTAAAATAATTTTTTTGTTTATTTATTGATTTATTTATTTATTTTAACAGGGGAAAGCGCGAACGCAGTCCCCTACTACCACAAATTATGCAGTCGAGTTTCCCACATTTGGGGAAATCGCAGAGGTCAACCCATCCGGAGTGCAATGGATAAGCCTCTCCCTGGGAAAACCACCTTCGTGATCATGGTTTCTCCCCTGCCAGGTAAGTATTATTTATTTATTTTTTTATGGCCAGCTCAGCATGCCCTGAGGGCAGGGCTGGCGCAGCATGTAGTGCTGGGGATCGAACCGAGGTCCCTGTAGCCACCTAAGCTTTCCTAAGCAGGTGCTTTAGACCACCGAGCCATCCTGCCCGGCCCTAAAAGTAGAATGTTTCTAAGTATATGTTCCAACTTCAAACATCTGTGGTTTATCTATATAATCAAATGTGATTATCAGTAAGATGAATATTCCTACAGGTTCCAGCAAATCAGTCCCAAGTGTATTGCACTTCACAGTATAGGATGAAACATAGACCAGGATTCAGGAATGTCTTAGTTACTCTTCTCTCCTTGCTTAGACAAATACCTGACCCTCAAAATGAGGGAAGGAAAGGTTTATTTAGCTCACAGTTCCTGAAGGCTTCAGTCCATATTCAGCATGCTCCAGGGCAGAGAGGCACATGGCAGAAAACAGCCTTTCATGGAAGCTGTAAGAGCAAGAACACTGGGAGAGAACTAGCTGCACAAGCAGCTAACTTCTCTTCCTTTACATTGAAATGCAAGTCACCTGTCCCGGGGAAGAGACAGCACCCTTTTCCACAATAATCGATTAGGAATTCCAGAAGCAGCCCGATGGTAGCATGAGGCTTTGTGGGGATCCCTATACACAAACCATAAAAAGGAAGCACACGCATGCTTCCATTTACATCTGGTTCCTATGAGCATCACAGAAACATAATACTGTATCATTGAAAGCCATAAAACTGAACCCATGCAGCATGCAATTTCCACTTCATATCCTTAAATTTTTACACTAATCAGGTATGTTAAAACACAAACACACACACACACACACACAAACACACACACACACACAAAGTGGGGCGTGGTGGTGCACACCTGTAATCCCAGCACTTGGGAGGCTGAGGCAGGAGGATTGGTGTGAGTTCAAGACCAGCCTGGGCTACCAAAGTGAACTCAAGGCCTGCATGAACTGCATAGCGAGACCCTGTCTCAAAAAGACAAAACACACACACACACTTCGAATCATAGTTTTCTCTAAAAGGCCACAAGTTAAATACAATCTCATAAAATTATCTGAAGCTTCTAATTACTTTCAAGAGTTTCCCCTTATACGTAGTTATACCACCACAGCACTCAGAATGTGTTTCAAAATTATTCAACAGAAAATTTCAGCAATAAGGGATTCATCAGCTTTAAATTCACAGTTTGAGTAGCACGATGCCATGCCTCATGACAGGGGACCCAGCCTGGGAGCTGGGGGAGAACTTTGCCATCTCTCCTTGGCTGTGCTTCCTCTGTTAGTCACTCAGGAGCACTCTAGTTCGCAGGTGGAACGCCGAGGTACTGAACTTCTAGCCATCATCAAACCATTACTGCACCTAACCAAGGCCACAAAGCACAAAATTGGCAAGGCTGGTCAAAGAGAACCTGTGCTGTGCTCCTTTTATGTAAAAAGATGAAATGTATTGTCTTAGTGTTGCAGGCAGCCAAATTTAGATAGAAATATTACAGGTAGTCAGATAGGGCCAGGTCCTCCAGGGCAATATGGAAAGCAACTTGAATATACAGCTTTGCAAGAGACAGGCACCCCACCTGTGGGCCAGAACTTGAAACAGAAGAGTAAAGAAATGCAGCCGCCCACTCACTTAAAGTTAAGTATCAGGGATTGATAATCTATTTATTTATTTATTTATTAGAATTTATTTATTTAATTTATTTATTTTTGCGGGACCGGGGTTCAAACTCACGACCTTGCACTTGCCAGGCAGGCACTTGTGCCTTGGAGCTATCTCCCCAGCCCCAGGGATTGATATTCTAAATGAGTATCAATCAACCTAAAAGAGCGTAAATAATTCGGAAGCTCAACCCCAACAGAAAAAAAACTTATTCCCTGTTCCTGCCTGCTTGCTACGTGACTTGCTTCTCAATTTGTTCCCGATTTAATCAATTTTACCTGAACAGTGATACGTGTAATCTCATTGGTCGACCATGACTTTGTCCCACCTCATGACCACCTAAGCAAGTTCCCCTAGTTTCACATTAGGTCCGCCTTATCACATGGTTTTGCCCTATAAGACAGCTAAAGAAAGACAATTTTGGGGGCAACCCACGCGGGTCCCCCTCCTATTCCCCTCTTGGACAGAAGCTTTCTTTCCCAATAAATATTTTATTCTACACCTCTGTCTTGCTCCTAAAATTCATTCTTCAGTTTTAGAGAACACGAACTTGTCCAAGTGTTTTTCAGGTTACAAGATCAGTTTTACTTCCTGCATCATTAGTAAGTAGATCAGATTATTTTGTCTGTCAACTTTCTGGATTAAGAGATTCCTGGAGTGGGAAAGCTTATCAGGGAATTAATGTGATTATGGTCACAGGTAAAGGTGCTGTCAAAGTGAGCCCAGTTACAGGCCCATCAGTGGGATCCTGGTTTTAGGCAATTTGGCTCTTGCTGGTTTTCTGCTCTGTGTTCTACTTGAAGATCAACATAAAGTAAGCAGCTTTCTCCACCGTATCTTCTACCATATTATTCCTACCTTCAAGCCAGTTGGTCATGGACTGAAATCAGTGAAATATCAACCACTTCTCTAAGTTGTAGAAGCCAGGTAGTTAGTTACAGTAATTAAAAAGCTGATTAATATGGTTGGAGAACATTGTATGCAAGGATTGTGATGATATCTGATGAGCTATCACTACCCTGCATTGCTCTATTTTCTAAGCTTTAACTTCACTTTGAATGCATGGGGGAAAAAAACACACACACACATAGATGGCCTGCTAATATCTGTGGTTTGAAATAACCACACGATGTGTTACGCAACATATCTTCTGCAGAACACATATCTCTGTTTAATTTGTGAAGAGAGAAAAGAAGTCAGAATCACATTTGAAATTAATTGCTGAAGACAGGAAAATATAGAGTAGCAAATTAATAGGTCATTCTAATATTTAAATGACATATACTTACATATATGCTTCATAAAGTTTCAGCAGGTTCAGTCTTAATGGCCTAGTTCTGTAATTCTATTATAAAAATGATTGTACCAACTTAGGGAAAATTACAATCAACTTAAATTCAGTCTGCGTTTTCATTTCAAGGTTAACTCATGAGCAGAAACTTTAAGATTAGAGACTGAACCTGTTATATAAAAAAGGAACATATTTCATATTATTTTTTAAATATAAGTAAAACCTTAAAATCAAGGATTTTTTTGATATGATTTCTATTAGTTATATACATAAAAAGGAAGTCAAATATCTGTTGTTAAAATTTGTTTACAAAATTTGTTTACAAGAAAACAAAAAAGGATATTAAATGAGAATAAGAGACTAGAAAAAATACCAAAGGATGGACAGGCTAACATTTGGTAGATGCTTATATTTCTAAATATCTGTGTAAAAATGTGTAACTGTTTTTGTCACATTCTGTAGAGATTTATTAGAATATCAATGATTTATGGAAAATACTAATTCCTAGGTAAGTCTAAGATATTTGATATTCAGAAAGACAGTGATAGCAAGCTCAAACATCTATGTTTTAGAGTAATAGTATCACTAAGCTTTTCTTCTGGAGGGCTAAGAATATAAGTTTATATTGTATATTGCTGTCTTCAAATTAGTTGTTTAACTTACCAGGTATAGGATGCAAAATAGATCCAGAAAATATAAAAATTTAAAAAAGAGGGGCCGATGAGATGCCTCAGAGGTCTAAAATGCCTGCTTAGGGAAGTTTAGACCACTGCAGAAGCCATGGTTCAATGCCCGACACCACGTGCTACACCATCCCTATCACCAGGGCAGGCTGAGCCAGCCATAATATTAAAATAAATAAATGAATAAATAAATACATAAAATAATGGAGAAAGGCAAAATTTAAGCATTAACTGCTCCTTTTACTAGAGCAGCTGAAATCAGCAGTATAATTATCCAACCTGTAAATTAGTTTTAATATGTCTTTTAAATGTTTTGTATAAGAAATTTAAAGTTCTAAATATATCAATGAGAAAAAAAGCATTAAAAAATATGATACCACCGTAATGTTCTACACGTCTCTTATATACATGCTTTCTGTAAATTTAGGAATTCTAACACTGGGTGAAGATTTGTTGTATAGTAATCTGTATGCATACTGAATAAGCAAGTATACTTAGACTTGCTGTAGCAGAGTTATCCACTGTGTAATTAATTCTAGTACTTGTGGTTTACAGTTGGGAGATGCCTTTTATCCTGTTCATCCCTGAAGGCTCATGGACTAATGCATCTCATATTAATGAAGTTAAAGTTTGCCAGGATGCTTAGTAGAATTCTTAGACTATATTATGTCAAGCCAGGCCTCAATACAATTACTTTTCACAGCCCATACATTTTTTTCCCTGAGATTAAATAGATAATTGAAAGAAAAAAATGTGTACAACAATTTCATGAAAAACTACAAAGTAATTTTTCAAACAAATAGGCATATCTTTTTATATTGTGACTTTAGCAGGTTAGCAGGCCTGTAAGAATAGCTGATAGTAACTGTGCCACACACTGTTTTAAATACTGCACCTACCGAACATCTCCCCAGCCATGTTCATAGCTCCATGTGGGAGGGGTACTTTTACAGAGGAAGAGCCAAGGTGCTTGGAAAGTAGGAAAGTGGAAAACAGGTGATGGACCCATAACTAACAGACTTACCAATTATCTTAACTTGACATGAGCCAATCAAACTTTAGGACCATTGATCTTAGTCAGTGTAGTGTACATCCTCCTCAGGAAAATATTAGATGTTATTTGGTCAGTTTTTGTGTTTGCATATCTAAAGAGGCTTTCACCCACACCAGTCCTTGGTTTTGCTATTGAGGAGGTGGAACTTAGCCTAGCCCTGAGCCTGGGAAGGTCTTGGGCAGCACTGGAGAAGTGGGGAGGTGGACAGCTCTGCTCCCCTGGCTCTTCTGCTTTCTCTCTGGTTGCACAAACATTCCCCTAAAACTCTAGTTTTGTTCTTGTAAATATCACCTTGCTCTTAAGCCACTATCGGTGAATCTTTCTAGGTGAAACTCTAAAAACTGCTAATATGTTCTGTTGTACTTATTTGGTTGTCAACATAATTAAATCATTTAAAAATTCTATATTTATAAAAGCAATCAGTTTCAATAAAATCCAGTTATCACTAACCTTTAGTTTTAGCAAAAGGTTTAGATTAAAAAACAAAATAAAATGAACTTAGAATGATCTACCCTTTCCCTGGCCTGTATGAATATAGCCCAGAGGGGAGAAGAAATAGTTAATGCCACATTTCTTAAAATGATAAATTAACATCTCCACGCTATGATAGTGAGTTGCATACAAAGAAGTAAAGGTGGTAAAGGCCAAAGCATAAATTCAAGATACCTCACAGAAAGCATGAATTTTACTAGGTTTTAATTTAGTAAAATAATTTTTATATTAAAAATAGTATCATGAAATGAAGTACAATATTCACATGAAATTTAAGGGATAAAAGAAAGACTTGTGAGTAATTTTACGATTTCACTTTGTACATAAGGTCTTTATGATTACCATTAGCACAGAGCTTGATCAGGAATCTATAGAAAGTGAGGAAATGATATTCCAAGTGCTGACTGAATTAACTGTAGTCAGATATTCTAACAGGTATCATCTTTGGTTCTCTTTAAAGGTTATGTCTAATTAGATGGAAATGTGGAGAACTGTCTCATATCATCAATTTTGGACTTTGGGATATATATCTGATACATGGAATATGTTATCTGATTGACTGATGTCATATGCAAGGGTTGGCAACATTTAGGAGTCACTTCAAGAGCCCTGTAATGGTCATTACACAAGTGGAAATGGTGTCTCAGAGAATTAGACATATTCTCTCTCAGAAATAATGATTCCTAAGGATTATTCCTCAATAAGATTTTCTATCCTAACAATTTGAGACATTAAGAATGAAGACTTATGAGAACCAAAAGCATACACAGGGACAGCAAGATGGCTCAGCAGACTAAGTGCATGCTTAGGCAAGCTCAGGGTTGGATCCCTGGCACCATAAGCTGCACCCACCCAGTGGGTACATTGTACTGGCAACGAGACTAGGAGCGGTGGTGCACACCTGTACTCCCAGTGCTGGAGAGGCTGAAACATGAAGATTACTATCAGTCAGAGCTGCGCAGTGAGACTCTGTCCCAAACACTTTAAATACAAACAAACAAACACGGACATCTGCATTTTTGCTAAAACAAAGCAGTTTTTTTCATAATTATTTGAGATCATGTAAATGGTCTTTCAGACCAAAACCTTATCCACATAGGTATATGTGATGGTTCAATGAAAGACCACGTGTCCTTTTTCAAAGTAGAGAGTACTTTTATTGTAACAAGAAAGAGCAAGTTGGGCCAGCCAAATAGCTCAGTGAATTAAAATAGCTGCAAGCGTGTGCATGGGCCGGGGGTTCTATTGCTGGACTTGCCATACCAGCCTTGCACCTCAGAGTACACTGAGATGGTAACTGAGACTGGGAGTGGTGGTATGCACTTGTAATCCCAGCTCTTGGGAGGCTGTATACAGGTAGCTCACTATGAGTCCAATCTAACAGGAAGACCCTAAACACCTGTAATACAAAAACGCAAAAGAAGAAAATACACTTATGCCACTAAGCTATTTCCCTGGCCCATTTACAAGTCCTTTGTGTGTGTGTGGGGGGGG